>ML330123.1:0-59232 GCA_005239505.1 Nicotiana paniculata | reverse complement strand
TGGGGAAGTGGTGTGAGGACATGGGTGTAGTGGGGAAGTTGTGTGAGGGAGTGGGGTGTTTGGTGGAGTGGGGGAAGAGATGTGAGGGAGTGGGGTGTTGGGGTGGTTTTATTTTTATCTCTCCCGTTTTTTATTTATTTATTATTATTATTATTATTATTATTATTATTATTTAAATCTATTTTTCTTAACTTTTTTTTTATTGNTATATATATATATATATATATATATATATATATATTCTTCTTTTTAAACATAGGAAAAAATCTTATATTCTAAAAATGTGAATATTTTTGTTGTTTTTAATTTTCTTAAATAGAACATATTAAGAGTACGGTAGAAATATTAAGATTAGATATAACATTAATATTTATAGCAAAATGGTATAGAATTTGGGTGTGGTCAAAAAATAGTTGTTCACAAACCCAATACGAACAATGAACCATTTTTTAATAAGGAGCAAAACAACCACTCAACAACATACCAGCAGCCCATGTCCACTAATTACCAGCAAAGTCATACTACTCATGACCATCTACCTATAACACATAAAATCATAGTATTAGATCCTAGGTTGGACAAACCATATAGCCTTGAAAATCCATGCCAAATTAATACTATACCTCATAACAAAGCCACTAAGCCTAACGAATCAAAGGTTGACATATCAAACCCACCAAATAGTAACTTCCTTTACTCCGCCAAACTCAACGAACCATAGCGCAATAAATATGCATGCTACATCACCCATCCATCAAACCAACCCTACTACATCTCTACTATCATTTAAGCATAATCATTCCCACTCACGTGAAAATTTTCGTGCAAATCCAAACATCCAATCTTCTGAGATATATGAACAAAACTCCAAATACATACACCACTCACCCTCAATTAATACTACATCCGCATCCTCTACTAATCTATCATGCACTTCATCTCTTACTACCTCTAACGTAAATTCTCCTGAAACTAAGCATGCAACGTCACACCTTCCTAGCAATCCACAACAACACGTACTTGAGGGATACCATCAACATAAATAATCAATTCTTCTACCTCCCCTGTCTAACCATGAAAGGACCTCACCACCCCCATCCAACAACACCACCGATATACACCTCTCAACATTAAACAATAGACACTCCAATCGTGATTGGCGATGGGATTACAAGGTTATGCTCTCATCTTCACACTAGAACTCAACAACCAATAGGTGATCCTTCTAGTCCAAAACCTCACTCGCTTAGCAGAGATAGTAATGAAGGGTATGAGATTTGGCATGGAAGACTACGTCGCCCTCTAATGGTGGATCATCATCCATCAAGCTCCCAAGCACCCCAATGGACGTATACCACATGTATGCTCCAACCCAACAGATGAACCCCACCATGAACCTCATTACCTTCTATCATTCCCACCACAACACCACTGAGGACAAATATATGCCCCTTGGTTCCAACCCAGCAACTCATTTAATCCCTTATCCCCTATGCCACACCCGATAACCCTTACGACCCTTTGAACCCACTAGACAGTCCTCCACCGACATCCCCTCCCTCTCCAAATGCACTATACATTCAAACTAGGCATAAGTTAGCAAAGTGAGGGAAAATCGGACGGAATTTCTATGGTTAAAGGGAATACAACTCTACAACCTCAAGGAGCAGTATGAAACAAAATCTATACTCAAATGCCCGCTAGAACTAGAAACATGCAGCCTAAATTTTTGAGTGACGGGCAACCGCGAAGCCGAGAAATATACCATGTTCATAATTCCGACGCTTTGCCCGAATCCAAATGCCATGGAGGAGCAAACGGCAACACTAGTTGCCCATCTTCAGATTCCAGACCCAACTGAGCCTACCATCCTTCCTCTTTCTACTTGGAATATCTTAATTTGGAATTGCAGGGGCTCTCATAATGCAGAGTTTTGGCGTCACTTTAGGCCTCTGTTGGATAATCATAGGTCAGTTCTAGGTGTCCTATTATAAACTCACATGCATAATCACACAATCACACGTGATGATTTTCATTAGGGTTGTAGGTTAGGATGTAGTCGTATCCGGAGGTAAGTCTAGTTTGATAGGATTAACCTTAGACTGCTAGTGGTTAATATTGTGTTCACAATATCCTTTCGTTTTTCATAGCATCGGGGTTTATTTTCTGGTTTTGTTATTGTATTTTAACTATTTTCTAGTTCTTATGAAGTTGTTATTATTTTTTTGATTTCTATTTGATGTTATTAATATATTGTCTCCTCCCATTTCTTCTCATCTTTACCGTCTTCTTGAGCTAAGGGTCTTTCAGAAATATCATCTCTACTCCTTTGGGGTAGGGGTAAGGTTTGCGTACATACTATCCTTCACATATCCCACTTGTGAAATTTTACTAGGTTGTTGTTGTTGTAACATGTCCCAGGTACCAACAAATGGACTCATAAGAAGGTTGGTAGTCTTATGGAATTGTGCTTTAATCAATGTGGATGAATTGCGGATGTCTGAATAGGAAATTCACTGCCTAATTCAGGTATGGCCAAATCCATCTAAATCGTTGTTTTCTGCCATATATAGTAGTAATTTCTTTCAATTTCATAATATTTTATGAGGAAAACTTAATGCACCTTCATGACACTTTTAAGGGACCTTGGCTAGTAGGGGCGACTTTAATGAACTACTCCGATCAAGTGAAAAACTTGGTAGTAGACCTCTTAGAAATAATAGAGCACACAACTTTGCACGATGTATAAACTACTATAACTTAATTGATCTAGAATTTAGAGGTAACCGCTTTACATGGACAAACGAGCGTCGTCATGGTTACACCACTTTAGAGAGACTAGATCGTATGTTAGCAAACTATGAATGGATAAACATTTATCCATAAGCAACAATGCAACATTTACCACAAACTTACTTTGATCATTATCCTCTTTTATTAACTCTAGAAACTAGGCGTCCCTTTACTAAAAAGAAATTCGCTTTGAACCTATATGGACCTCACACCCAGAGTTCCAACAATTAGTTCGTCAGGTACGTGCATCAAATACAAATATCCTTAGCGCCGCCAAAACTTTTCAAAATGTGGTCATACACTGGAATAAGCATTCCTTTGGTAATATTTAGTGAGAGTAAGCATAAAATATCAGCTAGACTTGCGGGTATTCAATCTTCTGTCCACTATCCCAATAGTTTATTCCTTCAAACTCTAGATCAACAACTAACTATTGATTATAGTAATATATTACGATTAGAAGAAGATTTTAAAAAATTAAAATCACGTATATTTGGCTTAATGAAGGTGACACTAACACCAAATTCTTCCATATGACAACTCTCCAAAGACAATTGAGGAATAGGATAACCGCTCTTAAATATACAATTGGTAGTTGGTACTTTAACACTACTTACATTCATAATACAATCCAAGCATATTACCAACATTTGTTCACCACAAAACACACTCAATCCATATACTTACACCACGACTCTAACTATCATCTCAAAAGTAGTGAAGATTTTCAATACTTAGAGAAGCCCCTACAAGATTCAGAAATAACTAGAGCTCTATACGCATTCAAGTCTCTTAAAGCTCCGGGGACGGATGGTCAACATCCCTATTTTTACCAAAAATATTGGGACGAGGTGAGTCCTATGGTTAAAAAATGTTGTCATCAAGTTTTTTTAGACAAGGTCACCCCTCCAGAAATTAATCCTACATACTTGTGACTAACTCCAAAGGTAAAAAATGCTCATACTATCCAATAGTGCAGGCTAATTAGCCTATGTAATACCATTTATAAACTTATCACGAAGATTATTGCTAATAGGCTTAAATCTATAATCTAAAAAATAATAGGCCCAGCTCAAACTAGCTTCCAACAAGGTAAGTGGGCTTCAAAAAAATGCCATTATTGTTTAAGAAACTCTAACTTTATTCCAAAAATTAAAAGGAAAAAATAGTAACATGCTTCTAAAATTGAACCTTAAAAAGGGCTTTGATCGCCTAAAATGATCATTTATCAGAAAAACTTTATCTACTTCTTTAATTAACTTAATAATGTCTTGTATTACAACCACTTCAACATCTATTTTAATCATTGGTATTCGCACACCCTATTTTTATCCATCTAGAGACATTCACCAGGTGGATCCTTTGTAACCCTATCTATTTATAGTGTGTATGAAAATGCTCTCACGTAGCATATCATTGTTTGTGGACTACCTTAGTTGGCAACCAGTAAGACTTTCCAAATTAGGCTTACCATATCACATCTCTTATTCGCAGATGACCTTATATTGTTATCTAAAATAAGTACAAAAAGTTTCCATGCCATGCCATAATAAATACACTAAATCATTTTATCATGCAATTAGGCAAACAAATTAATTATCAAAAATCCAAGATCTTTTTCTCGAAGACTTATTCCCAAGTAAATAAAAACTTTGTTCTAATCACATTCCAAGTGTCAGAAGGGACCAACTTTAGTAAATATTTGGTTTTCCTATATTCACTTTCCATCCAAAAAAAAAGTGACTTTCAATTCCTACTAGATAAATTCAAACATAGACTAGCTGGATGAAAAACTAGTTTCATGACCATGGCTGGACGAACCACTCTCATCAAATCCACCCTAAATGCTCTTCCAAACCATGTCATGTAATATATCTCCATTTTACAATCCATATTACACAAAATAGAGCAGTACCAATGCATCTTTCTCTGGGGTACCATTGTTGCATCTTGTCAAATGGAGGATAGTTACATCACCTAAAGAAATTTAAGACTTGAATATACAACAACCCCGACCAAAAAATAATGCTTTACTTGCTAGCCTATCTTGGCGGCTTTTCCACTCTCCACATTCCCTCTGGGGTAAGACTTTAATTAATAAATACCTACACACCTCTTTAACAACAAATCACTCTTAAACTTAGTGTAATATTCTTAAAGGTTGGAATCACTGTCAGCTTTGTCTACAATGGAAGATTGGGACGAACAACCATATTAGTTTTTGGAATGACCCATGGGTTAGGGCATGTACATCTCTACGCTCTCTTATTGAAAGACCACTTCCACACCACCATCAACAACTTAAATATCATCATTTTTGACACCAGTGGGGTGAAACTAGACAAATATATTATTCGAATTACCTTCAGATAGCCAAAATGCAATTCAAATGCCTTACATTTCCTACACAAGTCAATCAGATCACACATTTTGGGCTCTCACGCCTAATGAATATTTTTCTGTCCATTGAATGTATAAAGCACTAGTAAATAACATTACTGAAACTCTTTCGTCCTCTCAAAATTGTAACTGGATTTGGGGATTGCCAATACGACCCAAAGTCAAAACTATTTTTGGCTCCTCAACCATAACAGATTACCATCACGCCACTACCTCCATCCTATTGGCATTATAGTGGACACAACTTATCACTACCGTCAGGCGGGGACTAAGACCTTAACTCATATTTTTTTAACTTGCGGGGTTTCAGGGCCATATTTGTGTGCTCGCACATGATGGCCAACCCACAACAATGGGTACACACTCTAATCCATTCAAAACTATACCATTTACCACATAAACTTAATCATCACACCTTCCTACCATTAAGCCTATGGAACATTTGGCTTACATGTATGCATAACTTTTACGAACAAATATTCTCACAAATTAGCCCATAACATACAATACATCAAGCGATAGAATTTTCCTATTTGGCGCATCACAACACGCAAAATCTACGTGTGTTAAAATTGCACTTAGAGGGATACCTCTCAAACCAAACTTTTACAAATTAACTACAGACAACGCTACTTCTTGCACTTCTAATACAAATAGCATAGGATGAGTCATTAGTAATCATCTCGGAGACTGGGTAGTGGGTTTCGCAGGGAAACTCCCCACTTTAATTGTATTGCAGCAAAATTCCATGCCCTAATCCAAAGCCTTAAAATTGCTATACAACTGCAACTGACGCCACTTGAAGTGGAACTAGATGCTAAGGAGGTAATTACACTATTAGATAACGACAATATTATCTATACTAATATGCTTTTTGATTGCAGGCACCATCTCCAGTTGCTACATAATCATATGGTCCACCATGCATACAGAAAATAAAATAAGGTAGTTGATCAACTAGCAAAATCAAGCAGCAGAATGGAAAGTAACTCAACTCTATAATTTTTTGAAGTTCCACAACTTTTTGTGATCAACCAACTCGGCGCAGACCAACATGGGCTAACTACTATAAGAATAATTCCCTCAACGACAAGGCATGCAACAGAAGGCCAAGATACAATATCAGTTTTTGGAGGCAACTTGGCAGATGTTACTCCTGATGGACCTAACGTTTTGAACAATGGCATACCAAAGCCACAAAATAGAAGCATCTAAAGTTGTGAATACAGTCTCAGCAAGGACTCCACCACCAACTTAGCTACTAGTAGTAATACTTTTGTTTGTAGTATAGTGCAACATGAGCACCACCATATGCAAATATTTTAAATTAATGAATATTATATTTCAAAAAAAAGAAGAGACTAATTCTAACTTAATCGGGTTCAATTATTAATACCGATATTGAGCATGAAACTACCAAAAATAATCAATAATTTTTTGGAAGTAACAAACTACTCATTCTTGTGTAATGATTCGCACTCCTACTGTAAAAATTAGTCAATGTGAGTCCATGACCCCCATAATTGCTAATAGTGACAAATCTCTAGAAAGATACTAGAACGAATCAAATCTTTTTGGAGCAAAGTGAATAAAAAGAGAAATTTCGATATAGAATCTCACCACTTTTCGGCACCCATATGTTTTAGAAATTGACACTATAGTCTCCTACTTAACACTTTCTTTTTTTTACTCCCTAAATTTCATTTTCTCTTCTCAATCTTAAATTCTTGGTATAATCATTCGCACATTTCTCTTCGTTTTTTTAAACAATCATGATGTCCGATCAAACTTATGCTCTTCTCGACTAGTATAACTCTATCCATCAAGGTTTAGATGGATAAAAATAAATGCCATAGTATATTTGCCTCTCTTCAACTTTCTCCATTTTAACATTCATTTTTCTTGTCTTATTTCTCGTGCAATTCACATTTGTTTATTCTTCAACACAAGCAAAGACAAAGATGGAAGAAATAAAAAACGATGTATATCGAATGGATGAGATTATAACATATCTGTATTTCATGTGTTATCTCTAGTATTTTTGTAAAAAATATCTTTATATTTTGAATTAGCAACTCACATGTCATATGTCACTAAATATGTAACTAAATTTACCATCAAAGGTTATGTTATTTTTCTACATTTAATTAAAGGTCCCGATTCGAACCATAAGAATGGAATTATATTTGGCAGTGAGAGCTTGGAGCCCAAAACAGATACCGGGAGAAGTTAAAAAATAATCAAATTTACAAGTGGTCATTCAAAAATAGCCACAGTTTCAAAAGTAATCGAAATTTAACCACTTTTCATGTAAAGATAAATCTGAACGAAAACACTATTCAAAATCCGGAAAATACTCCAGCATAATATACTGGAAGTTCCAGTATATTATGCTGGTCATTCAAAAATAGCATGTGTTTGCCAAGTTATTGAAAAATGACAATTATTTTGCTGCAACAGAGAATGGTCCAACATAATATACTGGAGTTCAGTTCATCTATGTATGAACTTCCAACATATTATGCTGGAACTCCAACACGCGTAAAGTTCCAGCATAATATGCTGGAGATTTGAGCATCTGTGTATGAACTTCTAGCATATTATGCTGGACCGATATACTTTACTGGAACTCCATTATAATATACTGGAGTTCCAGTACACTTATGCTGGAATTTCAGTATATTATGCTGGAGTATTTTTTGGATTTTGAACAATGTTTTCGTTTAGATTTATCTTTACATGCAATGTGGCTAAATTTCGATGATTTTGAAACTGTGTCTATTTTTGAACGACCACTTGGAAATCTGACTATTTTTAAATCTCTCCCGCAATAACAACAATAACATATAGAGTATATTCTCTTGGAGCCCAAAACAAATACCAAATACGAGAAAAAAAAAAGAGTAGTTATATTTTGCGTTAATAATCGTCCTAAAAAATTAAAAAAACTATTCTAAAATATGAAAATATTTGGACTAATAGTAGTTGAAAGAAAAAGAAGAAAAGTAGGCCAAAATTTAGCCTAGCCGCAATCACGAACTTGTGTATACATAACGTACGGAGAAGTCGCATTTCTCCCTTACTGGCCTTACTCTTTACGTTTTAATCAACGGAGACGCAACAAAGAAGATAGAAGAAACAAATGTATATATATAAAAACAAAAAAAGAAGGTAAAAAAAAAAAACCACAGCCAAGATAGTTTTGCATTTCCGCCTTCCGATCGGAAACACTACTTTTTTGCTTCTCAAACTTAGAGGCTTCTTCTCTCTTTCTTCTTTCATTGTAAGTCAATTCTTGTCCCTCTTTTCTGTGTGTGTTTTTCACATTTTATTGTGTGTTTAGGGCATTTTTGTTTGTTATTGTGTTTTATTCTCAATTCCTGATATGGGTTTGTGTTGAAAATTTTGTGGTTTTAGCTGATTAGTGAAATGGTTATTTATTTTTTATTTCTTATGTTCTTATCTCAATTTTATTAAGTGGGGTTTTCTTAATTTGCATGTTTGATTATGATTTATTGGTGCTTTTACATTTATATCTGTGTAGTTAACTAAATCCTGAAATGGTTGTTATTTTGGATTTATTTTACTGATTTTTTGAAATGGGCGTTGTTCTTATCATGTATGTATGGTCATCTATGTTAGTCTTGAAATGGTTTTTCTTTGTTGTGTTTTTATCTCAATCTTATGTGGGGATTTGATCATTTGGCTATAATTTGTTGATTTTTGATAATGGTGGTGTCTTAGCTAGTTAGTGCACCTCGGCTATTCCACCAAGACCTATTACCTCTCACCAGCACAGATACCGCGTAACTTAGCCAAGGCTTAGGTAGGAAGAATGATTTAGCTATGATTTTTTTAGTTCTCCTTTTTTTCCTGTTTGGGTATTTGGGAGGAAGATTTTTTGTTGCATTTTCTTTGTTTTTCATTTGGGTTGGATGGCATATTCTTGATACGTGTTGATTGTTGCATGCTGTGCAACATGTTCTTTATTTGATAGATCATGTTTGGATTTTTAGAATATGTGCTTATTTAAGTGGATTTTTTGATGTGTCTAACTGATTTTTTGGGTTGTGGAATTTGCAGGCTGACGTGAGACTTGGAGAATTTGATTTGATGATGACGAAAGTAGCTGGGTTTTAACTTGAATATTGGTGCTAGGAAGGATAAATAGCTTGGATTTTGTAATATTAGCTGAATTCTTGTTTTGGATATCGTTTTTGTTTTTCATTTGGCAACTTGACGAAAGATAAATATTGTGTGATTTTTGGGTGACTGACTATGGCAATGTCGTGGGCTGATTCTGTTTCTGCAGCCGAGAATCCTGCTGGTGCTGCGTCCAAGTCAGCATATGTTCCACCACATCTAAGAAACAGACCGTCCATAGAATCTCCTGCACAGGCTTCATATGCTGGTGCTGCTGCATTAGGTAATGACCACAGTGGTTATGGTGTCCCAAATGTGGTTGGGAGTCGTTGGAGTGGTCAAAGGACTGAAAACCGATCTGGTTATGTTGGTGGAGGAGGACGTGGTGGTGGTTGGAATGGGGGACGTGGTGGTTGGGATCGTGGGAGGGAGCGTGAGGTTAACCCCTTTACGGACGAAGATAGTGAACCCTTTAGTGAACAAGAGAGTTTTGGGATCAATTTCGATGCATATGAGGATATTCCAGTGGAAACTAGCGGGGATAATGTGCCCCCTCCTGTGAATACTTTCGCAGATATTGATTTAGGTGAAGCTGTCAATGAAAATATTAGGAGGTGCAAGTATGTTAAGCCGACCCCTGTGCAACGACATGCTATACCTATTTCACTTGCGGGGAGGGATTTGATGGCTTGTGCTCAAACTGGTTCTGGAAAAACTGCTGCTTTCTGCTTCCCCATTATAAGTGGAATCATGAGGGGCCACTTCCCTAGACCTCCACGTCCACGTGTGGCATTTCCTCTAGCTCTTATTCTCTCCCCAACGAGGGAGCTCTCATGCCAAGTAAGTTTTTCTGGTTTTTGGTTTATTTAGTCGAAGAAGAGAGGGAAAAATGAAGTTGCTCTCCGTACATTGATATACGGTTTGTTTTTGCAAAATCTGCAGATTCATGATGAAGCTAAAAAATTTTCATATCAGACTGGCGTCAGGGTGGTTGTTGCCTATGGTGGTGCTCCTATAAACCAACAGGTCCTATATTTTCTCTTGTTTGCTTGGTACTTCAGTTTTAATTTCTTATGTTTTGCTGGAACCTATTGGTTCTTTTTGGAGTTGTATTATTAGTTGCAGGGTTTTCTTCCATGTGCAACATTAGTGTCTGTCGTAATATTTAAGTGATTTATTAGAATTGCACAAGTATACTGTGATATGATATCTGTGTTTAGGTTGCTGCATTTACTTTGCCGCTTAGTAGAGCTTTCAGTTTTCTGTTGATGCTGTACTTTCTGGAGTGTATATTCCTGTGGTACAATCTCTAGCAAAAGTTATTGTCCCTGACATGCATAAGTATTGGACAAAACCACTACGAATATGATTTTTTCTGAGGTTTTGATTGCATTCCTTGTGCTACCAGAGGGATTCATGTTCTGAGGTAGGTTGTTGGTCAAGTTCAAATTGGAACTTGCCTACACTTTCACTTTTTATAACCTTCTTTCTTTATTTAGTACATTTTTTTTAAACAATGCAGACCTTGAGAGACTTTCCTAGTCTCAAAAAGAAATTATACACGTGAAATTTGCATTCATTTCACTGAACTTTGACGCACATGAAGACGTTGGTTTACCTGTCTAGTTTATATTGCTATGGTCGCAATAATTGAAAACTTTGTAGAGATCTTTAATATGCATTGATTGATTGTTGCAAAGTTTCGTAGGTGCATTTAATGAAAGTGAGAGAGTTTAGAGTAATTTGTGAAATAGAGTCTGATGCTAGATCCTCATTTCATGGTGGAAATCTAGAGAGCTTTCCTTTTCTACCGCTTTGCAGGCACTCTTTTGCTCTCTTATTATACGATAACTTTGAAGCTTGAGAGATTGATTTGTTTCATCATTTGCTGTGTACAAGTTTTTTCTACTTTGGTACATAGGTCAACTGCTTTGCTATCAAGTCTTAAATTTTGTCCTCACTGACAATAGGAGATATCTTAAATCATTGAAAGCTGCTAAGTTTCTAATAGTTGATTTCGTGCTCTGATGCTGTTAACAGCTTCGAGAATTAGAGAGAGGTGTGCATATTCTTGTGGCAACCCCTGGACGGTTGGTTGATTTACTTGAGAGAGCAAGAGTCTCGTTGCAGATGATAAGGTATTTGGCTCTAGACGAGGCAGATCGAATGCTTGATATGGGTTTTGAGCCTCAAATAAGGAAAATAGTGCAACAGATGGACATGCCTCCACCAGGTGTACGACAGACCATGTTGTTCAGTGCCACTTTCCCAAAAGAGATTCAGGTCATTTTTCTACATGGACAGACTCTTCTTTGATGCACTATTTTTGTTTCTTTGATATCAATTTACTTTAAAGCTCCCTTATCCTGTGCACTTTGCTGCGTCAGACTACAAACTGGTTATCACAATTTGTAGCTACCATTGGAAGTTATACCCATTTTCTTGAGCTGCGTGCTCTTCTACAGTTGAATGGAGCTTGTCTTTTTCTCTACCTTTTGCCTATGTGTTATCTATGAGAGCATAGGGAGAGCTCCTTGGTAATGTTTGTCGCAAAATAATTGACTTAAACTTTATCTGAATGCAGAGACTAGCCTCAGATTTTCTATCCGGTTATATCTTTTTGGCTGTGGGAAGGGTCGGTTCTAGCACAGATTTGATTGTCCAAAGAGTTGAATATGTTCAAGAGACTGACAAGAGAAGTCACTTGATGGATCTTCTTCATGCACAGAGGGAAAATGGTGTTCATGGCAAGGTAGCTTCCATTCTTTACGAAATTTATCAGGATAAAATAATTCCAGGTTTTGGAACTTATATGATATTGGTTGGCTTTAATATTTCTGTTTCCTGAAAATCCTTAGAATATTTAAATATCAGCAGCTGGAGGTAGAAAAATATAGGTAATAAAGGAAGAGGTTACCAAGTTTGATAGTCTTCCTAAATTGTCGATCTGCATCAGTTGCTGTGTTTCTGGTGTAGCCTGTGCTGTCAAGCAAAATATTCAACTTTTGGAGGGTGAAACAAATACATCCATATCTGTGGATACTCCAGAGGAGACTTAACTTTACCATTTTATAGAAATGGTTGTCGTACCCATATTTTTCACTTCATATTTTCTTCTTTGTAATCATCCAATTTCAAACTTCTCAACTTATTTATTGCTCATTGCTTCTCTCGAATTTTCAGCAAGCTCTTACCCTTGTTTTCGTGGAGACTAAGAAGGGAGCCGACTCATTGGAGCATTGGCTTTGTATGAATGGTTTCCCTGCTACTGCTATTCATGGCGATAGAATTCAGCAGGTACGGTTGCTTATTCCTAGTGCACTTGTTGTTGACTGCTTTCATGACACATAAGCTATAATGTTGTCTTTTTTATTCTCTCAGTGTTTTTTTCCGATGATTTCTTGCCTCTCTTCCTGCTCTTATTGAATTCTTTTTATCCATTTTGGTTGTCTTCAATAATTGTTCTCTTCTCAGTTTCAAAGTAGAAATCGAGGAACTTTTGTTAATAGGCATGCCATGTGGAGCCATGAATTAACATTTGAAATGGATTTATTTAATTTTCTAACGTCAACAAGGAGTACATGCTTCAATATAGCTTCTTACTGTGGAATCTCAGTCTTCTTGTACTTTACTATGTTTTGTTGCTTCTCCAGCTTCTAAATAACTTCATTTGCATTGTCTGCGTTATGATTAGCTGGATTGTGCATATGCTCCAGTTCTTCCAGTTTTAAAACCAATATCCAAAAAAAAACAGGGGATTTGGAATTTTCTTTTTTTTTTTTCCTCTTAATTTCTTCAGTAATCTCATTTGTCCATAAATGAAAGAAGTTGATGAAGAAGTTGCTTCCTTCATACTAGTAAAATTAGATTGGATGTAATGTTTTTCAAGTTCTATAAGATGTTGCTTTGGATGGGTACATCTGCTCGTGTTTAACTACAAAATATCTTAAAGTTTAAAAGTGATAAGAAGAATGTTTCTGGTTAGATAAGCACTGCTGTGTTTCTTATGTGCTATTATGCTACGAAAGCTTGTCCAATTAAGTTTAAGCTTAGATTTGGCTATGCTGTATGAGATGGTATTTTATAGGTTCCCTGTCGAAGGTAAGATTTGTCCTTGGCGTTGTGACATTGAGCGTTGAATTGTCCATAATCTTTCTGCTCTGGTAGATTCCTGATTAGATAGATCATAGATGAGTTTCAGAAAGCAAAATTTGACTGGTTAAATTGGCTATCCTTGTTGTAATCACAGTGTTTTACTTCTCATCGTTCTCTCATCTTGGCACTCTTTTACCTTATTCCGTCGTTGTAGCTTATGCTGGAGAATTTTTTTCCCTCTTTTTAAAATCCTTGACCCATTGGTGTGCTTCTTTGGCAGGAAAGAGAATATGCGCTGAGATCCTTCAAAACTGGTCACACACCAATTATGGTTGCAACAGATGTGGCTGCACGTGGTCTTGATATCCCCCACGTTGCACATGTTGTCAACTTTGACCTGCCAAATGACATTGATGACTATGTGCACCGTATTGGAAGAACCGGTCGAGCAGGAAAATCGGGTTTAGCTACTGCCTTCTTCAATGAGAACAATTCTTCATTGGCGAGATCACTGTCTGACTTGATGACAGAAGCAAACCAAGAAGTACCTGCCTGGCTCTCTCGCTTTGCTGCACGATCTAACTATGGAGGCAAAAATCGTCGTGGTGGAGGTCGTTTTGGTGGTCGTGATTTTCGAAGAGATTCTTCTTACAATCGAGGTGCTGCAGACTATTATGGTGGTGCCAATATGAGCAGTGGATATGCATCTGGGGGGTATACATCATATGGAGCAGCAGGTGTGACTAGTGCATGGGACTAACCGAACTCATTTTGCCCCGTTAGCATATTCAGATGTAGTTTTAAGTTTACGCTAGCAAACTACTCACTTTAGAGCTTACTCTTGTTTTGCTCACTTTGTTACTTCTCTTCCTGTACTCGAGTTTTCACTTCTGTGGTGGTTGTCGGTTGTGACATAGTAAGGGCTCTAGTGGATGTGTAAATCTTGGCAGGCGGTGGCGAATAATTACTAACCGATTAGGAATTTTTTGCGTCATTTAACTTCTCCCTTTTGTTTTTCACTTTGCTTTAACATTCTGTAGGTGATGGATTGAAAAAAAGTAGGTCATGGAAGGGGGAGTTTATGTTTCTGCCAGAAATTTGGTTTATGCTTCTCTTTGGAGTATTCTTTAATCAACCCAATTTTGTTGGTTGTAGATATCTTCTGCAGAGCCCTTTCAATCAAAGTTTGGAACTGAAGTTATGTTCAACTTTGAACAATATTGTAATATCCTAAAGTCAGTGCCAGATTTACTATTGTATAGACCTTAGAGTAAGTTCTTGGAAAAGTTTTTGCTGTTTAATACTTTCATTTCTCTTTCATGATTGGTAATGGTTTTGTTGGTTGTGGGTTGAGTTTGTAGAGTTGTCTATGTCTTTATCTAATGGATTATTTTTCAAGCTTCTTTTAGGATTTTTTTTTTCTTAACACTGGTGTCGGGTATCTTGTGCGCACCTCGACTATGCCACTGAATGTTACCTCTCACCGGTATCTTGTGCGCACCTCGACTATGCCACTGAATGTTATCTCTCACGGGTGTCTTGTGCGCATCTCGACTATGCCATTGAATGTTACTTCTCATGGATATCTTGTGCGCACCTCGACTATGCCATTGAATGTTACCTCTCATGGGTATCTTGTGCGCACTTCGACTATACCACTGAATGTTATCTCTCACTTGTATGCGTACCGGATAACTTTGTTCATCAAAACGAGGCAGATGGTAATGGTTTGTTGGTGTGGGGTTTGACCTTGTAGAGTTATCTGTGTCTTTATCTGATGGATGACTTAACAAACTTGTGTTTGGAAGTTGTTGGTCCTTTTGCTGTTGTTAGTGATTGAACTCTTTCTAATGAGTGGTTTAGTTGCCAAGGAACTCTGAAAATCTAGTTTGTGAACTAACTCCAATACAACAACAATCCAGTATTGGCGGAGGGTACCTTGGGATAGAAATGTTGTTTCTAATAGACCCTCGGGTCAAGGCGATGAAAAGAGACAATAGAACAATAACAAGAATAAAGACGAGAAAGATAGTTCCAGCAACCTAAGAATCATAAAGATAAATGGAAAAAGCAATATTTGTGAATTAACTTCATTATATTTACAATGCAAAATGGCTTTTTTTTGGTAACTCCATAAGATATTGATTCATAGAGAGAAAGTTCAGTTAGAAAAAAAATGAGAAAAGGAAAAATATTTTTTCTTTATTGTTTCATTTTCACCGTGCTTTGATTAGATTGAATAGTATGCAATAAAGGACATAAAGGAAAATGTACCAATAAATGACATTATTTTAGTAAAACAAGGTTAAGATAAATTCCACTAGCTATTGGATTAGTTGAAAGACTTCCCATCTTTTTTAAGTTTTTCTCTTTGTTTTATATTTTGTCTTCTCTAAAACCCTTTTCAGTAGGTGTGTGTGTGTGTGTGCGTGAGAGAGAGCGCAAGGAGTGACAATAAACAGAGATTCATATATTATTATTATTATTATTTTGGAAAATAAAGGATTTTATTTTTATTATTATTATCAAAGGGAGGTAATTTTGTGGTATGTGATGTGTGTAGATGGAATTATTTGACCTTTCGAAATCAGACAAAATGGCAAGTAGTTGTTTGGTGTGGACAATTATGGGTTGCCTATACTCGTTTCTAGACTTAGTAATAACAGTAGTGATTATTTTTTCTTTGTTGTAAATTGTCACACATCAACCTCTAAAATAATTTTAGTTGCTTATCATTTTTCGAGTTGTCTTCAAATACATGGAATTCACTAACGTAAAGGGTTGAAAAAATTAATTCGAGTATGTCATGCCAAGGAGATTACGATAACATTATTCATTATTTTTCACTTTTTCCTTTTTTTTAAGAATTATATTTCTCATCCACCCTACTTTATAGAGTTTCCAAACTACTCCACTATTTTTAACATAATAAATTTATTATGGTAAATAAGTTTTTTTTTTCAAATTTATGTACAGATTTATCAAATAATTAAATTCATGTATAGGTATCTTTATTTAAAAATATGGAATAATATTAAACTGGATTATGATTTGAGAGTAAAGTTTATACTTGACAAGCTTATTTTAAAAATATAGCTACGGGATAATTGTCGTGTCATAACTACGCTAAAGTTTGTTATTTTACGTAAAAATTACAAGAAAAAAAGGTGTTTATCATGAATAATAGTAATGCAATATAATTACTAACTTTCAAGTAATTATTAGAGTATTTGTATTTTTAATTTAATTATAACTAACATATGATGAAGGGTATAAAAAGGGGGGGGGGGGGTCAAATTGATTGCATTTAATTAACTGCATGAGGGATGTCAAAGAAAAAAAAATTGTAATTAGAGTACATGTTATCATGTTGATTAATAAAAACAAAGTTCACTAATCTTCACCTATAATTATCAAAAACTATAAATGGCCATAATATTGGATAAATATCCAAAAAGGACCCACAATAATGCGTTAATATATGGAAAATGAACTAACTTTTGCATCTTTATTTGACCAATCAAGTCATGTTTATGATGAAATGATAATTGCTCTTCTTGTGACTCATTGCTGAAAAATCTCCCATTCGAAGAATATAAATCCTGGTATTGACCAATTTTCTCTTTTAACAACTTGTTTGGATGGTTTCTACGTATCGTACTGTATTGTTTGATGAATATAATATTTGAATAAATTGTATCATTTGTCGTTATTTCATGTTGTCACGTACCAACAATATGAAGAATAAACTTGCAATATTACACAGAAAAATTATGATACGGGGTAGAATTATTATATAAAAAAGTAAGATAAAGAATTATTTAATAATAACTAAAGGGACCCACAATAATGCGTATAAGAGGAAAAAACAAGGTACCGACACGATCACACCAAATCGCTCGTTACATAAAGTGACACATTTCGTCATTTACGTAATGACGCATTTAACGATACGATACAATAAAATTTAAGTAACAATCAAAATAACTATTATATTTAAAGTAACAATACGATAAAATACAATATGTAACAACAATCCAAAAGATGATATGAATATGGGTAAGATGGCCATGCTATTGTGGCCAAAAATTAAATACTCAATATAGGTTAATTATCAAACATTGAAGCAAATATCAGTTCAAAATGCTCAGATTTAATTCACCAAAAATGAAACCTTCAAATTTCAAATCTTTTTAAAAGAATAGAAAAGAACAATAAATACTCATTATGCTTAATATTCACTTCGTAACCACCCAAAATTCAATTAATGGAAGATGACCAATTATAAACCAGGGGAAGCTAGCCATTTTAATATTAGTTTTAAGTTATATATACCGTCAATATTAAACTTTTTTTTAAAAACTATCAGGTAATCGAAAGAATATTTATATATATAATCCTTCTTAAAATGTGATTTCTACTATTAAAAATAAAATAAATTATCTGCTAGGACAGATAAAGATAATCTGCTAATGTAAAAATTCGTCACTTGATAATGTATATAACCTAAGTTTTTTTATTTTTATTTTTTTATTTTAAATATTGCTTGTTGAAGGGACTTTGGTGTTTTTGGTTGTGAAGAGATCTTTTTCTTGGTGATTATAGGTAGAGGCATTGATTATAGATGAAGGCTAGTCTTTTTCAAATTATTGTTATTACATTTACTTGAACTCTTTATATAGTTACCAACAACTAACGGTTTGCCAAACTAGATATCATTTAATAAAAAAAATGTGTTTAAAATAACGAAAATAATTTTTATTTAAATTTATCTTTCAATGTAGCGAGAGGGAAAATGGTTTAATTTGAAGTTCTAAAAGAATACCAAGGGCAAATCTATAAACAAAAAATAATATGGTGAAAATTACCAGAGCAAGCATGTTATTATGGAAATAAAAATCACGCCATAATCTCAAGTTGGATGAGAAAAAATAATCCAATCTCGTCTATTAATAATAAATATTTGTTTGAGTCGTGTTTACAAAATATCAAACAATTTGAATTTAGCCGTTAAATATTAAAGTTTATAATTATTTAAACTTGATTAAGTAATAAATGTGTGTATAAAAATCACATATCTTCTAATATTTACTATTAACTTAGTATAAACTTCGATCGCGAGTAAATTCTTAGGATAATCAAATTTATAGTTGATGCTTTTAGTTAATCTTTTGAGATTGGATTGATAATCTATGGCCACTACTACATTTTGGACCTCCAACAATCTAATTAGTGTATTAAAATTTGAAAGGAACATTTATTTAAAAAAAAATATTACTAACAAACATGAAAACAAAGTCATCAGGCAGAAAACTTTAAACAAATGAAAATTCAGTATACAATTATTTCTTTCAACTAATTTTTAATAAGAATTTGTATATCTTCTTTCAACCCAATTACCTAACATCAACATTTCGTTTCTCTTTTTCCTTTTCTTTAAAATCTCATATATGTTCCATCTTCGCGTAACGGTAAAAATTATCATCATACGATTTCGAGTTCAAGTTGCGAAAGTAATATTTTATAGAAATACAAAATACGATTGCGTATATTAAACTTCATGTGGTCCGATCCTTTTTAGACCTTGAATATAACAAAAGTTTAGTGCACGAGCTGTTTTTTTTAATGTTTCCATCCAAATAAAATCTTATACTAATCTGGTGCTGACATTTTCAACATATATTTTTTTAATATAACAAACCCCAACCCCAACCCCAAACCAAAATCACTCCCTCCCCCCTCCTTTAACCACAACCCCTTCTCTCTTTCACACACATAGACAGAGAGAACAGTTTGGGTTTGACCCAATTAATTAATGCCAGCATTAAAAAAATCTGGTAAAGTTTCTTGTCCTGTGACTAAAAACAGAAAAAATTAAATTTCTCAGATTACAGAAAAAAGATTATTGTAATAAATAATAGTAGTATTAATTATCAAATCTGCAAAAAAGATTTTCTCTAATTTTTTCAAGTAGGTGAAAGACAATAGTCTTGGTCTATTTAGAGAAAAGAAGAGAGAGAGAATGCTTACACAGTTTTGAAGTTGCTGTAGTTCTCTAACTTCCAAACACTGTTTTTTGTTTATTTTTATTGCATTTTAAAAAGGGGTATAAAGTGAAAAAAAGGGTATTCCAAAGCTCTTCTTTGGGCTTTTAGCTCTCTTGATCTGACTCTTCTAAGGGGTGAAATTTTGAATCTTTTTGTGCATGAAATTTTCATTACAGAAATGGACCAAACAATTGAAAGGTCTCCAAATGCACATAGGGGTTTTCGAGTTCAACCTCCACTGGTGAGTCTTGATAATCTTTTGGACTTTTTTTTTCTTTTTTCTTCTGTTAATTTGTTGGATTAATGCCTTTTCTTGAAATACCCTGATGATAATTCCTAGTAAAGGTGCTATCTTTACAAGAATTTTTGGTATTTAGCTTGTTTCTTGAGGTACCCTGATGATAATTCATAGTAAAGGAGCTAGCTTGAGAAGAATTTTTGGTATTTTGTTTGTTTCTTGAGGTACCCTGATGGTAATTCCTGGTAAAGGAGCTACCTTTGGAAGAATTTTTGGTATTTAGCTTGTTTCTTGAGGTAGCCTGATTATAATTCCTTGTAAAGGAGCTACCCTGGCTGGAATTTTTGGTATTTAGCTTGTTTCTTGAGGTACCCCGATGAAAATTCCTGGTAAAGGAGCTACCTTTGGAAGAAATTTTGGTATTTTAGCTTTTTTCTTGAGATACCCTGATGAAGATTTTTGTTAAAGTTTTAACTTTGTAGGATTTTTGGTACTTATCTTGTATTGTTTTTGGGTCTTGTCTTAATTTGGCCTTTTGGGCATCGATTAGTTATAAAATTGGGAGGTGCTCAGATGAAAATCTTGCTGAATGTGCAGCTTTTCAAGGGGTTCTTTGAGTTTTGCCCGTTTTATTGTTTTCAGCACGCTTCTTGGGGTTCACCTCTTCCTGAATTTGAAGCTTCATCTTTGCAGCATTATAGATTTAGAAACAACTATATGTAGTTGTGCTCACATTTTGGAAGATGACCCTCTTTGATCTCTTTGTTTTCCATTTGCTGCAGCTTTTATGAAATTCGTTAATTTGCAGAGGTGTTCTTTAACAATCATATTAGTTCTCTCTTTAACAACTTTGTTAATTCAATTTAGCAACTATAAAAAGATTATTGAATGTTGAGTTGACTTGAGTCCTTGAGCTGTTTCAAGACTAAAATTGCCTTTCAGGAAGAGAGTATCCCATCACAGGCTCATGGTTAAGTTTTGACCAAAGTGAATTATTTGTGATAAGTGAATAAAGTTACAATTACGTTGCATCTTATTCAACTGAACCTTTGTGTTGTGTAAGAACTAGAAGTTTCTACTATAGTGTGAGTATTTTTCTTTCTTTTATTAGAGAAGATTGTGATTTCCAAGGAAGGCTTAATTTTCGATCTGCATGTGGTTATCTGGTTTTTGATTCCATTCATTCGTTAGGAATAGTGGGGACATTTGTGATTGTCTATCAGATTGACATGGAGCTATGATATTAGCGGTTGTCTTTCCATTTTCGTTTTACAGTTCTCTTCGTTTGTTTTTTGAAACACGAGTACCTGCATTTCTTGTATATGATGAACTTGTAGGTGCTGTGCTGTTCCACTTTACTGTGATCAATGGCGAAACGAGTCCCTCTCTTACTCGCCTATCAAAAAAGTAAAAAAAAAAAAAAAAAAAAAATCTTGCTCGCTGTTATATTGTTTGTCTTTTGCATGAACTAGACGTGCTAATTCTGCACTGGATTTTCATTTGAATTCAACTCTGCGAGCAAGAGGGGGTATGATATTCTACTATTTTCTACTTCCTTTTATGATTTCTTATGTAGAAGTGCGAGGAAATGGCTCATTATTACATAGACTAATATTGATGTTGAATATATGAATGTGGACCTTTCAAGTTTTTAAAAAGTTTTGTACGAAATGAATAGGTTTGTACAATCCACTGAAAAATAAGGTCCTGCTTTATGAGGAGCAGTCTCATAAACTTAGAACATCAAAATTAGGTTACATTGCTGTAAAGCACAATGGAGTAGGTGCCTGTCTTATGCTCTTTTGATAGATTTGTGAGGACTAATGACCGACGAGACTTAACTCAAAGAAGTTACAGAAATATGATCATTAAAGTGGTGATATATTTTCGTGTAGGCTTATATGAGAGCTCTTAACTAGTAAATTCTGATATTCGGTATGCACCATATTATTTAGACCATGGTGTTTATACCTTGTTCAGGTATATCCTCAACTTTTCCTTTCTCAATTTTGGTGTAAATAGTGAAATGATGATTTGTCTATATTTCAGTTTTCCTATTAGTTTAGAGAAGGCATTCTCCTTTGCTGTATTTGTCTGGTGCTGGAGTACACTTGCATATTCTAATTGGTAAACATTTGCAGGTTGACTCTGTGTCATGCTATTGCAAGGTTGACTCCGGATTAAAGACAGTTGCTGGGGCAAGAAAATTTGTCCCAGGATCGAAAATTTGTATCCAGCCAGACATTAATCCTCGTGCACACAAGACTAAAAACTCTCGCAGGGAGAGGTCAAGAGTGCAGCCTCCTCTTCTACCTGGCCTACCAGATGATCTTGCAATTGCTTGTCTAATACGTGTTCCTCGTGTTGAACACAACAAGCTTCGTCTAGTCTGCAAAAGGTGGTATCGGCTTCTTGCTGGAAACTTCTTTTACTCTCTCAGGAAGAGTCTTGGAATGGCAGAGGAGTGGGTATATGTGATGAAGAGGGATCGTGATGGAAGGATTTCGTGGCATGCATTTGATTCAACCTATCAACTGTGGCAGCCACTTCCACCTGTTCCAGGGGAATACAGTGAAGCCCTTGGATTTGGTTGTGCTGTTCTTAGCGGTTGCCATCTGTACCTGTTTGGTGGAAAAGACCCAATAAAGGGGTCTATGCGACGGGTAATCTTTTACAGTGCTCGAACAAATAAATGGCATAGGGCACCAGACATGCTTCGTAGACGTCATTTCTTTGGTTCCTGTGTAATCAACAACTGTCTCTATGTCGCCGGTGGAGAATGTGAAGGAATCCAGAGGACTCTCCGTTCAGCTGAAGTTTATGACCCCAATAGGAACCGCTGGAGCTTTATTGCTGATATGAGCACAGCTATGGTGCCCTTTATTGGGGTTGTTTATGACGGGAAGTGGTTTTTAAAAGGGTTGGGATCTCACAGAGAAGTTCTGAGTGAATCCTATAACCCAGAGATGAATGCATGGAGCCCTGTCAATAATGGGATGGTTGCTGGTTGGCGCAATCCAAGCATCTCCATGGATGGTCGCCTTTATGCTTTGGACTGTCGTGATGGGTGTAAACTTAGAGTATATGATGAAGCCACACATTCGTGGAATAGATTTATTGACAGCAAGCTCCATCTTGGAAGTTCTCGTGCTTTAGAGGCTGCAGCTCTGGTTCCCCTCAATGGTAAACTCTGTATAATCCGTAACAACATGAGCATTAGTATCGTTGATGTGTCAAGTCCTGATAAACAAGTTGAAACTAACCCACATCTTTGGGAAAACATTGCCGGTAAAGGGCACTTCAGAACTCTGTTCACTAATTTATGGTCAAGCATTGCAGGACGAGGAGGGTTGAAGAGCCATATTGTGCATTGTCAAGTGCTACAAGCTTGAGCATTGACCGTACTATATACTCGTCTATGCTAAGAACTGAGAATTGGTTTAACTTCTTCAACCTCAAGAACAAAATCTTTTCCATTAAAGCAGTTTTGACATCCTCAACATGGTCTAGTGCCAGTTTATGAACCAAATAGTTGCATAATCCATTGTCACTTCCTGATGACCTTCTGCAACCTCTGCAGATAGCGCTCACCTCGGTAATCTATTGTATATGTCATATGGAAGTGTTTGGATTGGACATAATTCGATATTGGCCTTGAAGTGGAGGGTTTCAGCATCAACAGCTCAAGCGTGGATTCCTGGTATTTTCATACTTTGCCATTTATTCATCAGCAGATGTCTGTTCAAATACAGAGCTAGCTTGCTAATGAATTTCGAAGTAGAAAAAACGAGGCTATTTTGTCGCTTCATAAAAGATTAAAGAGATCAAATAGCCCTATATTTTGTGTATCCATTTAGCTGTTGTTTTGCACCAATAGTAGAAAAACATAGGTTGGTTACTGAAGGATATATAGGTAGAATCTTTGCTTCTTACCTTCTTCCCTTGCTTTCTTTCAAGATCTGTACAATATGTGATTGGGATAGGAGCCGCATTGAGCTGCAACCATTCGCTGCTGAAGTGGCTTATTTAGAAGTTCCTTATATTCAGCATTATGATCTTGCTGCTCCTGCTGTTTGAATATGTTGCTTATGATCCGTTAGAGCATAGTGGCAATGTCTATTTCCTAAAGCTTGTGCTTTTCGACGATGGGTTCTATGAAACAGGTATTGATAGGTTCAGTAATGTGACAATTTCAAGATTTTTCATAACATGTTGAGTTTGTATTTTTACTTACAAAGGTTATGTGAAATCTTGAAAAAGTTATATGATGCGTTATCGCATTAGAATTCATGGAATTTCCTTTTGCAGTAAATATAGATTGGCATTTGGTCTATATGTATTTCCAAAGTTCATTTTTATTGAAGATGTGACTTGCTTACTAGTCTGGAAACTTTTGTCAAAAGATATGTGATCCTCAACAAATGTTTTCATCCTGCTGTAAAGAATGATGATCCTTTGGTATAAAGATATTCTGTCCTCAAGCTAAATTCAGTGTTCATTGAGCTGAGGGTCTATCGGAAATAGCCTCTCTACCTTTATAAGGTAGGGGTAAAGTCTGCGTACACATTACCCTCACCATATCCTACTTATGGGATGACACTGGGTTTGTCAATGTTGTTGTCGTCCTCAAGCTAAAACCTTTTTACACAAATAAGAGTGCTCGTCTTGTCTTTGGTTAGTAAAAAAAAGTAGTACGGTACACAAAGCATCGCGCATTCATGCAGGGTCCATGTAAAGGCTGTGCCTTTAGAGATAATGATGTAGACAGCCTACCCTAATGCAAGCATTAATGGTTGCTTCCACGGCACACAAGTTGACCACTATCTATAAATTTTAGCAACTTTATTTCCTAATCAGAACTATGACCCGAGGCAGATACACTTGAATCGAATATATGTGTTAATAATGTGAGGAAGCGGATAAGTAGGAAAAAATGACACCACTTGACATAAATTATTTCTTGGCGCATTGGTTATGTGCTTGATTTTGCTGTAAGAGGCCAGAGGTTTGAACCTCAACTAGCACATCTTTTTTGCAAATATTTGAGAGAATCTATATAGTTAAAAATTGTGATGGAGTAAAATTTAATTCGGGACTTTTTCTAACTTAAGACTCAACAAAACCGATAGATTAAAGTTTTTTTTGTCTAGAAGTATGATAATTAAAGTTGTAATTCCCGTTGTTGTATAAATTTCGACACCACTTACAAAAATTCCTGCATATGCCCCTGTGGCTATGACAGAACAAATATACTGTGTGTTTACTTGGGAATATTACAATTCCAAGTACTCTAGGTACCCCTGTTAAGCATTTCTTGAAAACGTTTAAATGATTCTTCTCTTTCAAACTTCAGTTGCTTCCTGAAATTCTTGATAAAATCATCAGCAGATTTGTTCACATCCTCCATCAAGAACCGTCTCGTCGACGCGATTCTCTCTCTTCTTTCACCATCTTTGTGTAACCCCTTCATATTTGAAGAATCCTTTTGGTGTTGATCCATTTTGAAGCTTAATCTGTGAACTTCTTTTAGTGTTCTTTGCGCTTTTTCGGAGGTTGAAGAGTTAGTTAAATGATGCTGGATTGTTAGCTTGTGAAGTTTGCTATTTATATAGTTGCCAGATATGAGTTTAAGATGTTGTTCTTAAGTTTGAAGCATGAGTTTTTCATGGGGAAAAAAGCAAAGGAAAGGAGAAGGAAAGAAAGAGTTAAGATCTATGTTTGTTCATGAGTGGGAGGCATTCTTATGGATAGTTGAATCCAACAAGGAAAAGGCAAAACACTTGTTTATTTTATTGTTAGTTCTTATGTTACGATATGGTTTAGCATTTCAATGGAAGTTGCAGGCTATGTTTGTTTATTTGTAGTGCAAGAAATTGACTTAAGTCCATAAATAGATTAATGAATGGTTGGTAATGTATACACAAACCTTATCTCTTTGTTAAGACAGATAGGTTGTTTCCGATAGACCCTCGACCCAAACAACATTGAATGGTTCATATTGATTAAGGTATTAATTTGTATATTTAACTTTGTAACTTTGAATATATGGTGGAAGAATTTATACATTACAAAACGAAGTTTCCGAGAAAATAACAAATAAAATAACTTGTCTATCATGTATTATATCATTACTCTCTTTTGTGGAGCTATCACTTGGTTTTAGAGTCAATTAGTCTTTTTGACTCAAATTTTTGTACTACTTTCGACTTAAAGGGAGTGTGAGAAGGGGTTGTCTAAAAGGTCCTACTAAGTGACATTCAATTATTATTAAAATACTTAAGATAAAAGCAGTAAATCTAAGGATCCATTAGGGCTAAGGATTAATCAAACACAGGACCATTAAGATGTTTTGGACAAGAAAAAGAAAATTATCTTTTAATGTAATATTTAAAGACCAATTCAAATCCATCTATAAGTTAGCGTTGGGAAGAGGAAATGATCTGGGACAATCTGGTCTTATTAGGTTAAACTTATTGTTATTTAGGTTTTGCTGCTAGTTATTTAGTTTGTCGGAATAAATCTGATGCAAAAACTAGTCAACCACAAAGTTAGGTAACATGTCACAATATTAGGCAATAAAATATGAGTCCTGATTTTCTGACTTATTGGAATATGTCTATGCTAAATCTTTCATGTATACCTGTTATCTCCCTGAAATCAACTTGTGATTATATGTATGCCAATGATGTTGCAATGCCAAGGCAGACTTGTTCGTTGCTTTGATGTTATATGCTCACTGATCGTACGAGACTTCTAGGGTGAGTTCCAATTCATGTTTAGTTTACTTCTCTTTATGTCAACTAAGACAAGTCCCTGCCCTCTTTACATGATGCATGCTTACTTTGTTTATCTGAAGACTAGCCTCTTCTCATATGAATGCTCACTTGTTGATTTCAAAACCTTTGTGTGGTAAACTGTATTTGCCTGAATATTTCATATGTTAGGCTCTGCGAGTTAGTTGTTCTCATTAGGCTCTCATGTTAAAGCTTCCACGTTAAGACTGTATCTCACCGGTTCCTGCCTATGACAGTACTAGATTTTCATGTTCAAACCCCTGCCTAAAACTCTTTAATATAATTTTGGACAATGTTTTGTTTTTGGAACTTTGTTTGAAATAATCTTGTTGCTCTTAAACTTTGTTTCTGGAACTGCAATCACAAACCTGCCTCACATGTGCTTTGGGTGCCTTTCAATTTAGTATGACCATGTCTATGTGTCTTGGCTAGAGCTGTTGTTAGTCACAGTTTAAGAACTACGTGTTTAAGCTTTAGAGCTGTTTAATTAATTCTATGAGGAGTTTGTCGCTTGTATGGCTAAGTTTGGCATCCGTTTGGGTAAGTAAGTTATTCATTTGGGCCTATATGATTGGGCATGCCTTTGGTATCGAGGTTCGAAGTATACTGTCTACACTTGGAGTTTGGGCCTGTTGCTCACATGAAGTCCTAAGCCTGTTTGAAGGCCCAGATGTATTACTGGGTTATTCTACATTTGTGTTGGGCCTGTAATTATTTAAAATAACGTGTAATAGCTTGTATCCCCTTTTGATTGCGTTATTATTCTTGTAATAGTGCCTTTGAGTTTTTTTAGCTCTCAGATTCCTAGCTTGTATTCCTTTGTTCTCGCTATTTGTTTTTTAGTGGTAGTGATTACATAATACCTCTTGCTTATAATGGCTGTAGTAAACGATGTGAGAGTAAGGTCATGTCCCCGGGTGGGACTGAGGGTGGAGACCAGGGGTGGGAAGGGAGATAAGGGAGCCTCTAGGCTGAGGGTTAGATCCTGGAATATCGGGACGTTGACAGAGAAGTTTATAGAGTTAGGTAAGATTCTTCATAAGAGGAAGATCAACATAGCGTGTGTCCAGGAGACTAGATGGAAGGGTACTAGGGAACGAGATGTAGACGGGTTTAAACTATGGTACTCAGGAAGCACTGGGGGGGTAAGAATGGAGTATGTATTTTAGTTGACAAGGACCTCAGGGAGCTCGTGGTCGAGGTTAGGCAGGTAAACGATATGTTGATGAGTATTAAGCTTGTAGTTGGATGGTTTACTGTCAACGTGATTTGCGCATACGCTACTCAGGTAGGTTTGGACCAGGAGGTCAAGAAGCAATTCAGGGAAGATTTGGACGAGGTGGTGCGTAGTATCACGCACACTGAGAAACTGTTCATTGGTGGAGATTTCAATGGCCTTATTGGGGCTAGTTCTAGGGGTTATGATGATGTGCACGGCGGGTTCGGTTTTGGGATAGGAACGAGTGAGGTACTTCAGTGTTGGAATTTGCTAGAGCTTTTGATTTGATTATAGCCAACTCGAGTTTTCTGAAGAGGGAGGAGCACTTGGTTACATTCCGAAATTCGATAGCCGAGAATCAGATTGATTACCTTCTCTACAGGAAATGTGATAAATATATATATACTGATTGCAAGGTGATCCTTAGTGAGCACCTCACAACCCATCATAGGCTCCTAGTAATGGATTTGGAGATCAAGAGGAGTAGGAGGGAAAGGGCGGTGTGCAGGTAACTTAATATCAAGTGGGGTAACTTGACCAAGGACAAAGCTCAGGAGTTGGGGGAGAATTTGCTGGCTATGAGGGCCTGGAGGAGTAGGGGGACACTACTAGTATGTGGATCACGACTGCGAGCTGCATTAGGGATTTCTGGTTCGCAGACAATTTAAACAGAGTCAAATTTCCTCGATTTGGGTTTAAGATAAACCGGTGACTTGGAACACCAAATAAACTATTCCAAGTGGCGACTCTAATAAATAAAATAATCCCATTTCGAATAATGTCACTTTAATTGGAAAAACTCCCATACCCCCTTAGGGTGTATAATAAAGGAGGTGTGACAGTCCCGGCAAGGGAGTCGACAATGGAAACAATATCATCCCGGCAAGGGAAACAACTATAACCAATCTTACTTAATTGATTAGCTTCACGAAATAAATTCCAACTTGAATCAATGCTCCGCAATAGGAATTGCCAAGAAAATACCATCAACATGTATAATCATCAAGTTAAGCCTAAGTAGTGCTTAATGAAAGATCATATCAATCACAATATACGACCCACAAGCATGCTTGACACCAACATATAAATACTCCAATTACTACTAAACAATTACAGGGAGAGATAATACAAATTTTAGTTAAATAAGCAGTTTATGAAGAAAAATATAGCATAATGATAGAAGAGGTAAAATCGTCAGCTAAGTCAATTAAGATCAAATAAACAACCAAGGAATCTAAAAACAAGTAATTCTAATTTAATCACGAAAGGATGAAATTAGCAATCAAGAACGCAGTCATAGTAATTACAACTTCATGCACAGGAAGTATAAGGACCTAAGAATCCTAAAATACCAACCTTCTACAAATAAGTCCGAGTACGCATTCGTCACCTCGTGTACACGGGCTACAATCAACAAAGAAGACTCAAATCCTAAAGGGTAGTTAACCCACACAAGGTTAGGCAAGATACTTACCTCGACGGCGACAATCCAGTACTCTAAAATGAACTTCTTGGGCGAAAAGACCTCCGGACGGCTCAAAATCAACTAAAATAACTTCAAATACACATAAAACGTATAAGGAACTATTCTCAATAATAAAGTTTCACTCTTTACAAAAATATAAAAATCGACCCAAAAGTCAACCCTCGAGCCCGCACTTCGGAACCCGTCAAATTTTACAAAATCCGAATACCCATTCCAATACGAGTTCAACCATACAAAATTTATCAAATTCCGATACCATTTAGTCCCTCAAATCACGATTTTTCATTTTAGAAATTTTCTTCAAAAACCAACATTTTCCTCAACTCAAAACACAAATTAAATGATGAAAATAAATATAAAATCATGGAATATATTTAATTCTAGTCGAAGAACACTTACCCAATCAAATTTCGTGAAAAACCCACCAAAAATCGCCAAGAACCGAGCTCTAGAAGTCAAAATGTGTTAAAAATGGCCTAAACCTCGATTTTGGAATATAATCTGTTTGCCCAGATTTTTAAACATTGCGATTGCGAGAGTTTAAAGGTGATCGCGTAGAGGAAAATAATTACTGTCCTAAAATGTGCTATGTGATCGCGTAAGGACTTATGCGATCGCATAGAAGGAAAATATTTACTGACCAAAAAATATGCTATGCGATCGTGAAGAGTAAAAATTGGGCGGGTCACGTAACACTATGCGATTGCGTCTATTCCTATGCGATCGCATAGAAGAAAAACCAAAAGACAAAATCATCAGTGAAGAATAGAAGAAAATTGACCCGAAGCCCATCCGAAACACACCCGAAGCCCCCGGGACCCCGTCTAATCACACAAACAAGTCATATAACCTAACACGGACCCGCTCGAGGTCTCATATCACATAAAACAATGCCGAAATGACGAATCAAACCAAAAATCAAACTTATAAATTTTCAAATCTTCAAATATCAAAACTCGTGCCGAAACCTATCAATTCAACCCGGAATGACGCCAAATTTTGCAGACAAGTCATAAATGACACAACGGACCTATAACCACTCTCAGAATTCCATTCCGAGCCCGATATCAAAATTTCACCGAAATCGCCAAAATTCTAACTTTCGCCGAACTACCTCAAATTACTCTACGGACCTCCAAAACCAATTCCGGACGCGCGCCTAAGTCCAAAATTATCATAAGAAGCTGTTGACATCACCCAAAACTCATTCTGAAGCCGTTTACACAAAAGTCAAACCTCCGGTCAACTTCCACCGCTTAAGCTTCCAAAACTAAAATTTTCCTTAAAATTTGACTCCGGATCATCCGGTAACTGAATCCAACCGTGCACGCAGGTCAATGTACACAATGTGAATCTGTTAAAGACCTTACACCACCGAACGGAGCTTAAATTCTCAAAATGACCGGTCGGGTTGTTTCATCATCCCCCTCTTAAAACAACGTTTGTCCTCAAACGCGCCAAGATTCACCTCGAACTCATCCAATCACTGATTGCACACTTCCAACACACACACGCGGGTGATCCCACGTCACCCCAACCTACATAAACCTGATGACATAATCACAACTACAATATAGCCTTCCCATCACCACTGGTAAGCCTCATACCTCAATTTCTCACCTTCTACTCATTTCCAAAAGACCCGATTCTAAATCCATATCCGGCATCAGCCTCAACCAGCTGCATCAACTCATGACTACCCCCACGAGGTATGACCACACGATATAACACACCACACATAGGCTCATAATAACACTTTTGATCACAATAGCTACCCGAAACCAACTCAACATTGGCAATTAGCCTCACATCTGAAAGAACTTCTGTTTCCAAGCCCCATAATACTGATAATGATACAATAAGCACAAAGACCTCATTATTAGACACCCAAATCACCAGCCACAACTAACACTACCAGGCACACATCCCGCAAGCGGAAACTCAAGAAGCATATAACTAAAATGACTGAATATGAAAAGAGAAACACATAAGGGGAACTATCAAACAAGCCCGACAGGCACTACTCTCTACCAGTACTGACCCACAACTGATACAACAAGGGAAGAATGAAAACATATAAACAAATCATAAGGATCCCATACTGATAAAATTTCCACCGCGGTGCTCAGCCCGGTCCAAACATATCGAATCACAAAATCTCACGAGGACCTCTTCCTCAACTCTAAATGACAAATCGAGTATATATCATACCAATAGAAGTCTTCCACTAACTCAGCTTTGCCAATAAAATCATAACGCTCACTTAACTCACATCTCGATAGAGTATCAAGTCACAGTTCGTAAACAAAATACTTAGGAAAAATAACATAAAGCTTGCCATGATGGGCAACAAGGACTCACTGCTAGTCTCACCATCCTCAATGATGAATAAAACAAAGATAGACACGGGTTACCACTCATAGAATCTCCCAACAGGAGCAAACACGAATATAGAGTGCAAAGCATGAAACTCACTCATAAATGAAGAAGCAAATAAGGGATTTGTCCTGACTAGCATAACTATAATGAAATACAAACGGTGCCCCTCTGCAACAAATCTAAACATACCCGTGTGATAACATCGCACAACGGCCTCCAGCCTACTACACAAAACACACCATTGAGCTGGGCCTCCCCCTCTTGGGTGCCCTCTACTCACCTGAATACCCTGATGTGACACACCCATCTGGATCCTGGAATAACCTCTCACCCTGTGACTGGTATCTCCATACTCAAAACAACCTCTCTGCTGACGTGGTTGTGGAAACTGTGCAATATGAGTACTCTGAGACTCATGGGTACCTGAAACCCCATGCGAAGCTGGTAATGCAAACTGAACTAGCTGACCCACAAAACCTCTACCATGTCGTACACTGCCTCCATAATAAGGACCAGTATATCTCTCTGGTTTATGAGGCCTCCTCGCCTCCCTGACCTCTCTATCCTGATCTCATCTGTCCTCTCGCTCCCAGTCCCACATTCCCTTTAACCGGCGAGTGATCCCTACTACCTGCTGGAACGAGACATCTGACTCCAACTCTCGAGTCATGCCGAATCGAATATCATGCATGAGCCCCTCAATGAATCTAGGGACTCGCCCCCTAACTGAAGCAACTAAGGGAGGTGTATATCTGGACAACTCACTCAATCTGACGGCATAATCTAATACTGACATAGTGCTTTGACGCAACTGCTCAAACTCTATGCTCCATGCCTCTTGGAAGGACTGAGGTGCAAACTCCCTCAAGAACATCTCTGAAAACTGACCCCAAGTAAGGAAGCTGACTCGGCTGGGCTACCCCAACTCATATGCCCGCCACCACTGACAAACCGCTCCTCTAAGCTGAGACGTGACAAAAGCAACCCGCTCGTGTCCACAACCCCGCAGCACGAAGAATGCAGTGACACTCCTCTAGAAAACCCTGGCATCATCTGTTGCCAATTCTCTGAAAGTAGGAGGGTGGTATTCCCTGTACCTCTCAAGTCTAAGTTGTTCTCCCTCCGATGCTGCTGCCCTAACCACGGGCTAAACTTAAACCACATGTTATGCTGCCATGACAACTGGAACCTGACCAATATGATCTCGCTGCTCTGGTGTGTAGGAGGTGGAAATATGAACTCCTCCCTTGATCTGTGAAGTAGCTGGTGCACCCGGAATCAATCCCGCCTGAGTCAATGTACCAGTTATGCTCAAAATTGCGCCCAGGTCTCCTGAAGTCCGGGCGTAACAACAGGCGCCTTCGGTACCTGTTCTCCTACTGAAACTACTGGAGGCTCTTCAACGACTGCTCTGGTAGGTGTTCTGACTGTGGCACGTGCTTCTTGTCGACCTCTGCCTCTGCCCCTAGCGACCTCTGCTTCAGGGGTAATATTATCAGGAACCGCTTCTCGTGTCCTCACCATCAATGAGAGAATGGAACGGTAATTTCAAACTTCAAGATCAATGAACTCGCACAATAGGAATGAAGGAATTAAAAGTGTCCTAATAGTCCCGTAGCCTCTCGAAGATAAGTACAGACGTCTCTGTACCGATCCACAAGACTACCAAACTCACTTATGACTCGTAGCACCTATGAACCTAGAGCTCTGATACCAACCTGTCACGACCCAATTTTCCTTCCGTTGGGTTTCGTGACAGCACCTAGTCTTAAGGAATATGTGATCCTATTATTAACAAACATCAATTATAATATAAGAATAGTTTAAGTGCTTTTTGAATTAAATCTCATCACTTTACACTTCTTCCCAGAACCCGGTAAGTACAAGTCATAAGCTTTAGAGAAACTATGCTAAAACTCCTAAAAATACCACTATTCAGAAATAAGTACAACAGTGCAACAGAAACATAAGATGGTGACTCCGAAACCGCGAACACTGAAGCGGTTTTACCTTGAGTCTCCACAACAGCAACCGTGCTACTAACAATCAATCGGCCGGCTATGCAAATCCTGGAATCTGCACAAAATGCACAGAAGAGTAGTATGAGCACACCATAGCGGTTCCCAGTAAGTATCAAGACTAACCCCGATGAAGTAGTGACGAGGAATAGTCAAGACACCCACTGGTCCGATAAACTAAACATGCATAACTATAGGAATGACATGACATGACATCTGTCTAATGACTACACGATATATTTAACAACATAAAAAGTACAAAGCGGAAGGAAAATACAACAAATTACAACGGAACATCGTAATATTACACAAAAGAACGGACGGAAGTACGAATCAAAAGAGGAAACCACAGCACAAAAAAAACATTAGTAACTCGGCACTGCAGTAATTTCCCCCTCAAACATTAGTCAACAACTCCAACAATTTAGCCAATTCTTCGAAGGTAACCCTTCACCACAAATTTATATTGATAACTTTAAAGTATAATCATTTTAAATTGAAAACATACTTCCTCCGATCTATTTATATATATATATATATATATATATATATATATATATATATATACACATACATATATACTGTGCAGGAGAAAAATCTTTAAACCTAATCCATTCAAACAAAAGCTTTAAAAAATATACTTTTCCAGTAGTGGTCTTTCTAACTTAGTTTCCAATGGAACAAGTGCACTACATCACCCTTCGTGCTTTCACTCTCGTACTCCCCGTAGAAATCGACAGATACGACACGTAAATTAAGCAAATTAAGCAAGTAAAAGACATGAACAGTGCAATAACAATTGAGATAAAGGTCAAGTACAGGGCAATAATAACAAGTCACACCGAATATGTAAGTACAACAATAACAACTCAAAGTAAGGGCACACATATACACGGGGAAACAGATATCACATCATAATGCATGTCCATCGTCCTCACTTGCACGAAAATACCCTTCGTGCCATGAACTCACAAAAGTATGGCACTGCATCACACTTCGTGCATTAGCACTCACTCACAATATCACGCACGACATCACCCTTCGTGCTTTTACTCTCAATAATATGGCACGACATCACCCTTCGTGCTTTTAATTTCAATAATACGGCACGTCATCAACCTTCGTGCTTTACACTCTTTCCTCACATGATAATGAATATAAATAATGGCACGACATCACCCTTCGTGCTATACACTCTTTCCTCACATGATAATGTAAATGAAATGACACGGAATCACCCTTCGTTCTTTACGCTCTTTATCACCCAAACAAATGAAATGATAGCATTCAGACAAGGGAATCAACATCATAAACAATACTAGAAACTATACTATCCCGGCAAAGGTGTCAACAATGGAAACAATACCATCAACAACATGAACAATAATAGAAATCATATTGTCCCGGCAACGGAGTCAACAATGGAAACAATATCATCAACAACATGAAAAATAATAGAAACCATACTGTCTCGTCAAGGGAGTCAATAATGGAGACAATATCATCAACAACATGAACAATAATAGAAACCATACTGTCCCGATAAGGGAGTCGACAATGAAAATAATATCATCCCGGCAAGAAAAACAACTATAACCAATCTTACTTAATTGATTAGCTTCACAAAATAAACTCCAATTTGAATCACTGCTCTGCAATAGGAATTGCCAAGAAAATACCATCAACATGTATAATCATCAAGTTAAGCCTAAGTAGTGCTTAATGAAAGATCATATCAATCACAATATACGACCCACAAGCATGCTTGACACCAACATATAAATACTCCAATTACTACTAAACAATTACAGGGAGAGATAATACAAATTTTAGTTAAGTAGGCAGTTTATGAAGAAAAATATAGCATAATGATAGAAGAGGTAAAATCGTCAGCTAAGTCAATTAAGATCAAATAAACAACCAAGGAATCTAAAAGCAAGTAATTCTAATTTAATCACGAAAGGATGAAATTAGCAATCAAGAACGCAGTCATAGTAATTACAACTTCATGCACAGGAAGTATAAGGACCTAAGAATCCTAAAATACCAACCTTATACAAATAAGTCCGAGTACGCATTCGTCACCTCGCGTACACGGGCTACAATCAACAAAGAAGACTCAAATCCTAAGGGGTAGTTCACCCACACAAGGTTAGGCAAGATACTTACCTCGACGGCGACAATCCAGTACTCTAAAATGAACTTCTTGGGCGAAAATACCTCCGGACGGCTCAAAATCAACTAAAACAACTTCAAAATACACATAAAACGTATAAGGAACTATTCTGAATAATAAAGTTTCAGTCTTTACAAAAATATAAAAATTGACCCAAAAGTCAACCCTCGAGTTCGCACCTCGAAACCCGTTAAATTTTACAAAATCCGAATACCCGTTCCAATACGAGTTCAACCATACAAAATTTTTATCAAATTTCGATACCATTTGGTCCCTCAAATCATGATTTTTCATTTTAGAAATTTTCTTCAAAAACCAACATTTTCCTCAACTAAAAATACAAATTAAATGATTAAAATAAAGATAAAATCATGGAATATATTTAATTCTAGTCGTAGAACACTTACCCAATCGAATTTCGTGAAAAACCCACCAAAAATTGCCAAGAACCGAGCTCTAAAAGTCAAAATGTGATAAAAATGGCCTAACCCTAGATTTTGGAATATAATCTGTCTGCCCAGATTTTTAAGCATTGTGATCGCGAGAGTTTAAAGGCGATCGCATAGAGGAAAATAATTACTGGCCTAAAATGTGCTATGCGATCGCGTAAGAACTGATGCCATCGCATAGAAGGAAAATATTTACTGACCAAAAACTGTGCTATGCGATCGCGAGGAGTAAAAATTGGACGGGTCACATAACACTATGCGATCGCGTCTGTTCCTATGCGATCGCATAGAAGAAAAACTAGAAGAAAAAATCAGGAGGGAAGAATAGAAGAAAATTGACCTGAAGCCCATCCGAAACACACCCGAGGCCCCCGGGACCCCATCTAATTACATAAACAAGTCATATAACCTAATACGGACTCGCTCGAGGTCTCACATCACATAAAACAAGACCGAAACGACGAATCAAACCAAAAATCAAACTTATAAATTTTTAAATTTCAAATATCAAAACTTGTGCCGAAACCTATCAATTCAACCCGGAATGACGCCAAATTTTGCAGACAAGTGATAAATAACACAACAGACCTACAACTACTCTCGGAATTCCATTCTGAGCGCGATATCAAATTTTACCTATCGGCCGAAATCGCCGAAATTCTAATTTTCGTCGAACTACCTCAAATTACTCTATGGACCTCCAAAAGTAATTCCGGATGCGTGCCTAAGTCCAAAATCACCATACGAAGCTGTTGACATCACCCAAAACTTATTCCGAGGCCGTTTACACAAAAGTCAAACCTCCGGTCAACTTCCATCGCTTAAGCTTCCAAAACTGAAATTTTCCTTCAAATTTGACTCCGGATCATCCGGTAACTGAATCCAACCGCGCATTCATGTCAATATACACAATGTGAAGCTGTTCAAGACCTTACGCCACCGAACGAAGCTTAAATTCTCAAAACGACCGGTCGGGTCGTTACACCAAACCCCACCTATTGAGAATATACAAAGGATGTTGTTTTTGTTGTTTTAATAGCTTGTAAAGATGAATAATAGGGAAATTAGTGAAAAGGGGGCTGGGGTATTCTAATGCTTGCATAAAAGTGTAGAAAATATGCCTATAGGGTCTATGTGTTTTATTTGCTATTTCGTTTAGCATGCCTTATTTGTTATTTCGTTTAGCGTGCTTTATTTCTTTACACTAACCGAATCATGCCTATAGGTATCACACAAACTTCACTCTTACACTATGCAAAGCATGTTCATACTCTCCATATTTGTTTTCTATGTCTATTACTGTGCATACTTAGACATCATGCCTGTAGGACACAACAACGTATGTTTTGCTAACGGTCATTTAGATACCATGTCTATAGGGTTTCAACTAATCAATCGTTCACCTCTATTGTCTTGGTACGATGTTAACCTGGACATCACCATTACCGGGTCTTAAATAATTAATCAACTACTTCGATACTTCATTGTGTTATCATACATAAAAATTATGCCTATAAGGATAAAATCTTGTAAAATCAATTGCGACTAACAATTGTTAGAAATCATGTCTCTAGGATATTGCCATTTGCATAAGAAGTTGTTAATTCTGGGCTTTCGAAGTTGTTTTACTGCCTCATTGTGCAATAGTTAAATATCATGCCTATAGGTTTGTATTTCTTTAATCTGCAAATCCGTTAACCTAAAGCTGCACTGTTGCTTGAACAATGTTGAAAATCAGAATCGCCTACGAACCATGCCTATATGACTTAACGATCATAACGTTTCTTAATGAAATGGTTCACTGCCTAAATTTGTCAAGTGCATTTGTTGTTTATGTGTGGGAGGTTAACTTGAGACTTATGTGAAGTCTTAAATATTTTGAATGCGCGCTAGTTTTTTCATTTTTGAGCATCCTAAGTAAGGTCTAGAACCACCCAAATAGCATGTCCAAATCCCCTGGACCATAGGCATAGGACAGGTAGTGCACGCATAGGACACAATTTAGAATTGAATTAGAACGCTTCAGGTAAATAACTTTAACATAGTAATGATAGTCTGTGCCCGCTGAATTATATGAGCAACCCCTACCTAAGGAAGTTGTGAAGTATTATTTATGTTGCACGGGGAGATCCTTTAGACTAAAAAAACTTAGGACCCCCCTCCTTTATATTATTCACACTTAGTCGTTGAATTTAGAACAATTGAGTTGTACCGTTTAACCTCTAAATACTTGTACTGCTTATCTATATAATTATTGTCCGATTTTCTTTACACTCGTTCATAATAGAACCTTTAAATTCTTCGTCTTCCCTCACTTATATGATCACATAGGACAATTATCATCTAATAATCAACATGGTATGAATTTTGGTCGGGACCCACAGTTATGGATCTCGAAGAGTGCCTAAGTCCTTCTCTTTGAGGTAATTTGAGCCCTTACCCGATCTTTGATGATATAGACTAGTTAACTCGGAGTCATTTGCAAATAAGTGACCGAACGTACCTTAAAAGTCGGTTAGGTGGCGACTCTTCTCTTTTTATACCGTTTAAAAGAGTTGTCACATGTCGAAACCCGCTTTGGCAAGAAAACGGGGCGCGACAACGCCATGATAAGCATCGAATAAAGGGAGATTTTCAGGAGGATGACCTGGTTTGCCTTCGCCTAGGGAAAGAAAGGTTGAAAGGCGAAGGCAAAAAGCTCAAGCATATCAGATATGGTCCCTTTCGGATTTTAAGACAAATAGGAGATAATGTTATTGCCTGCTTATATGCAAATGTATTCAGTTGTGAATGTTGATAAGTTAAAGTTGTTTGAGCCATCAGGAACTGGTTCTTCTCAGCGAAGGGGAGTAATGATCTGGGACGATCTGGTCTTATTAGGCTAAACTTATTGTTATTTTGTTATGTTCTGCTACTAATTATTAGAATAAATCTGATGCAAGAACTAGTCAACCACAAAGTTAGGTAACAAGCCATAATATTAGGCAACAGAATACGAGTCCTGATTATCAGCAACAGACTTGCGGGTTTTAGATTTGTATAAATGGGGCTTAGGGTTAACAAACATGAATGTCTGTTAGATAATTTTTTTATCATTTAGCCATGGTTAATTACAATATAAAATCACGTTAAATTAGTGTAGTTTTGTGTAAACACTGTGTGTGGGTAAGTATTTACTGTATCGGTTAAAAAATGAAAGAAGATTCTTGTTGTAGTATCTAGTTGGGCAATTCCAACATGTAACCTAGCTCCCAACATTTATATTATAAGCTTATGAAATACTTTCAAGACATACAACTTTGTTAAAAATGGCATAGAGAATGTTAATTACAGTTGACAATCTCAAAAACTTTATCATTTTATAGAAACTTGATGGATTCAACCTTTTAAGTTCCTATCATTGAATCCATTAAACTTTTGAAGTTTCGTGTTCAATATTCAATTTTTGCCGAAAGTTTAATTTGGTAACTTTCCACATGTATATTACGTGTCGTGTCAAAAATACCGCGTTTAATTGAACTCAGCGAAATATGTTAGCATCCGCAACTGCTGAAAAGCGTATGGCGGGGAGGGGGAGGGAGTGGAAGAGGAATATACATCAACTAATATAATACATCTTGTTATAGAATATTACGTCTGTGGAATCTTTACTTGATCATATGTTCTTGTACATAGATCAACCAAGAAAAAGAAAAAGCAGCATGCCGCACTAAGCTCCCGCTATACGTAAAATTTAGGGAAGGGCGGACATTTGCAACTGCTCCTTTTCGCTTGAGGTGCATATTGTTTCCCATCTACTCAGTACTAAGCATTTGCATATCATTGACAGGAGCTGGAAGCTGCAAAGATAGATAATTGGTTGTTACAACTTACAAACTATAAGACCACAGATATCTTCTGTGTCACTTCTGAATAAATAGATCAATCAGGTTTCAAGAACTGCTGGTCTATTACCAAATATCCACTATGGGGCAACTAGTAAGAGTAACTTAAACGAAAAATAATTAAGTTAAAAAGAGCAGTCTGGTGCACGAAGTATTCCCGTTCACGCAAGGTCTAGGGAAGAGCGCACCCCAAGGGGTGTAATGTATACAACTTGCCCTGATGCAAGCATCAATGGCTTATTCCACGATTCGACTCCGTGATCTATAGATCACACGGGAACAACTTTATCGTTGCTCCCGAAGGATATCGAAAAGACTTGTCCAAAATCATTATTTTACTCGTGTGCAATTCCAATAGAAATTCCAAAATCCAAATATAAGCAGTGGTTGGAAGGAATTACTCTCAGTTGCTAGTCTGTAAAGGCAAGTTGTACATTTAGCGACACACGAGAAAATAATGAGTAAAACATAGGGAGGAGAAGAATGTTATAAAATCTGTATTGCTGTAAAATTAATAAAATATTAAATTTTCTAAAATAAAACCAGAAGCAGAAAGTTAGTAAAAAAGTTTAACGAAATAATATTTGAAAAATAGTATCGAAAAAAATCGAACCCATTGAATACACAATGTCTCTTTACGGAAATTATTCCCCTCAAGTACCCGAGGTGTTGGAATATTATCCTCCCAGGATAGAACGATTTAACTCACCAGCGTATTGGTACCAAAAACTCCGGTGAACGGCGAACCACTCAATGGTCGTAAAACACACTGAAAAATATTGTGCAGAAGAAGAAGAAGATAATCAGAAAATTTTGTAAGTAAAAATTCTGGGATTCAAGGCATATTTATAGACCATTTTGCCTGATTCTGAAAAGGTTTGTAATTATTCAGAACAGAATTTTGTCCAAAAAAATTAATCAATCGATCCGAAGCAGAAGCCGAGCGAGCGACGACGACGTGAAGCTTGCCTTCTTTTCAACTCTTTAAGAGCTAGAAGAAGGGCAATTGAATATATACCCATCAAAAGTCTTTTTTTCCTCCAACGTCCCTTTGCCAAGGAGGGAAACTCAAATATTTCATTTCCCTCCATTTCTCATTCACCATCTTTAAGCTACACCAAACTTAAAATTAGGCTCTACCAAACTTAATACTCAACAAAAAATACAGAGAAAATTCTGCTTTATCTTGGCACAAAAATAATATAAAACAAACAATACACACACTCTTAAAAGAGTAGACTATTATATAACACCAACTCTTGCCTAAAACCTTGCTTTGTAGGGTTTTCACATTAAAATAGCAATTGTTCAAATACATTAGTATTATTTTCTCAACCTATGACTGCTCAACTTGTAGTGACTTTTACTCATTTGGAAGTCAATGTTAACGTACCTAGGTTGCAAAAGGCAAAGAAATTATATTTAATGATTACAGTTACCAAAATATTATCCAAAACTCACAGAGAATCTTATTCAACAAACTCCTTACTATTTTCGTATATGTTGTTCGAATTCACCGAAAATATCATTGAATATGTGTTACATTCTTTAAAAGTAAAACATTTTTGGAGAAGCCGACACAAATATATCAATATTTTAAAGTGCTCGCGCAACATAGATTTTCACCTGCTAGCCAGAATGGTAATGCAAACAACCATTTTTAACATTACTGATCAGACCTTTCAAGTTTCAACCAATAAAGGCTAACAAGTCCTCAAATGAAAGTTTTAGTAAACACATAGGATACTCCCACACACACACCAAGTAGAAAAGTAAAATATTTTCTGGAAAATATTTTGTAAGAAAATAAGTTATTTTTTGATGTTTGGTTGTTAAAAGAAAATTGCTATTTTTTGGTGTTTGGTTGTCAGAAAATAATTTCCACCCTTCACGGTTATCTCAGCTCTTAACTTTAAATAACTGCATTAACTAACACTTATACATAATTACTCCCTCTTGTCTACAATAACCGATTTCTTTGCTCTTTTTTTTGTGGTCCAAAATAAGTGAATTTTTTCAGATTTCAAGAATGAATTAATTATTTTTTTTCCTACATTAAATAGTGTTGGAATATATGTCAGGATTGTTTATGTGAAGAAATAGCAATGATTAATATGATCAATTTCATTTCTAATTAATGTTAAAAAGTTAATTTCTTAATCTGTATTAGTATAGTCAAAAATTCACGTATGGTAAACCGGAGGGAGTATCAATCTTTACTACTCAATATTTCACCAAAATACTTTCCAGTAAATTCGATCGGCTATTTATGTAAAGATCCCCGAACTTCGAAAAGATTTACCTGTAAAACTTGTCTCAAAGATCCACCACAAGAGCTCAACCAAATTCCATTGTTCATACAAGAATGAATAGTCTCAAACTGATTCACATCAAGCTTCTTATTGACAAAACCAATCTGAAAGTAAACACTATCAGAAGGTGGCAAATCAACTCTAATTTCATTAACATTGAACCAAAAAAAGAATCTTTTCACTTCAATCCCTTTTAACTCAGTCATTGACCCAATACTTAGCTTCCCACTAATCTTTTCAGCATAATAAACCAAGTATTCAAACTCAACATAACAAGGGGTCTTCAAAAAAACTTCAAAGTTTCCATCTTTATCAAGATTGAAGGATTCCACAGTGTCTGGAAAGATGCCACGTGGAAGCCCATATTCTGGGAGAATATCATATATTGTCGGTTTTGGTTTTGGTTCTGGCTGTGGTGATGGGCTGAGAATGAAAGAGAGGGTAAAAGGGGGTAAAATGAAGAGAAGAAAAATACCCAAAGGGAATCTTGAATTGGAAGCCATTTTTGTTTGAAGAAATTGAGCTTTGGAGTGAAGGTAGTGCTTTGGATGGTTGTACTTTCTTCTTACAGAGATGTACTTTATTTGGATGGAGGAGAAAAAGAAAAATAGTTTAGTTTTATTGGTTAGAGAGAAAGAGGGAGTAGTTTGTTTTGGACTTTTGTGATGACGTAAGAGAAAGAAGCCAAAAAAAAAAAAAAAAAAAAGGCAATTTCTTGGAAGGTGGGAGTGTTTAAATTATTGATGTATTGTGGGTATATTTCTTCTCCAAAAGTTGGGGACATAATTAATTATTCAAAATTAGGGACATTCTTAATAAAGTAAAATTTCAATTGTGTCTCGATTTCAAGAAAGTTTAGTCAATTATAAAATTCTTCATTATATATATCACTTAATTTCGTGTCCCTAATACAACAACGTTCTAACAAATTTTGTACTGGGAGAGCTTATTATAAGTTGATTAGCTTATTTGGTTAGTCTCATAGTTTCTATTGTTGCAAACCTTTTTTTCTTTTGATTTCCGACCGGTGTCCTGTACTTACATTAGGGTCCGATTAAATTCGAATTTGCGTGTCGGAAAATCTCATATTGGAGGTAAAGTGTTCTCTGACAAATGCGACTTCATGCCCAGGGACTCAAACCTTGATTAAGGATGAAGAAACAATTATCACTCCACCACAACCCTCGTTGATTGTTGATGCAAACCTTAAGATAGAGTTTTCAACAGAGATATGCTTATATTATTTAAATTTGTCTTAGAAAATGTCAATTATTAATAATACTATTTTAGAATATTATGCAAGTGATGGTAATAATCAGTAGCGAAATCAGAAATTTACTCAAGGATGTTTAAACTTGAAAGAAGTGAAAAAATTCTCCGAGAAATAGTATTCAATATATGTTATATATCTCTAAAATTTAATATTTTACCTATATATACAATGTAATTTTCCGACGACCAACCTATATAACATGTAGCTTTGGCCCCCGTAATAATACGAAGAATATTTTGCAGGTTTTAAATTGTCAAAAGTTTCTTGTAAAGACTAATTTGTTTATCTTTAATTTTTTATCTAAGTATAGTTGCATATATTCAGCAAACTGAATATGTTATTGTTCTAGAACGTGTTCCAGTGACAACACCGAAGGATAATTTACTTTGAATATTAATTTAAACATATTTTCTGAACAAACATAAAACACATAAAGGCCTATTTATGCAAGAGACGCGGCCATGATTTTAGTTTTATAAGTTCTGAATTTTATTACAATTATTATAAGTGTTAATAATTGAATTTTAAATTTAATATATATATATATATATTTAATGATTTTCATAATACAAATATATTATTGAACAAAATCTATTGAGTTATCATGTGGTTAGGAAGATGGAGACGAACCAACAACTGGGTACGATATAAAAGTTGGAATGTCAAATCTTGGAAATCTTAGAGCCTGTTCTGACATAAAAAGAAATTCACCTTTTTTTTCAAAAATATTCTTTTTTTTTCTTTTAAAATCAATGTTTGGCCATAAATTTACAATTTTCACTTGAAGATGCATTTTGGAATTTTCAAAAATTTGAAAACCACTAAAAAACTGTATTTTAAAATTTTCACTCAAATCACTCACAAAACTGTAAAACAACCCAAAATAATATTCAGTCCAAACACAACTCTAATTTTCAAATACCATTTTCACTTTTTTTTTTAGGAATTTTACAATCTATGTCCAAAAGCCCACTAAGGCTAGATCTCAATACAAGGTGATACTAGGTGCATATTCCCACGGTCAATAATAAATTATTTTTTTGGTCTTCTTTTATGGTCCAAAATATTTAATTTTTTTATATTTTAAAAATAAATTAATTATTTTTTTTCTACATTACCTTTTGAGTAAATAGTGTTGGAGTATGTGTTAGGACTTAGGAGTATTATGTGAAAAGATAGTAAATATTAATATGATCAATTTCATTATTAATTAATGTTAAAAGGTGTATTTCTTAAACTGTGTGAAAACAGCCAAAAAATCACTTATTATGGACCGCATGAAATATTTATACGTCTAAGTTTTAGTGGATGAAAATTACGTGAGTAGTTGATGAAACATATCGTGTAATTAGTTGAGATGTAATAAATTGCTCGGATACCATTATTTTTAAAAGAGAGATTTATTATCACATAACCCTAACTAACTATAACTTGTCATATATATGACGATAGTTGAGTACAGGGGCGGATCCACCTCTTTACAATGGGGTGGCATGGCACCCGTTAGGAAGATAATTTTTTTTATATATCTATGTCAAAATTTTCTTAAATTATGTCAAATATCTGATCCTGCCACCCGCAGTCGTAAATTAGCCAAAGGTGCCATGACTGGTAGATCTTTTTGAAAGTTTTTCTCGTGTATAAAATTGAAGTTGGGAATTATCTTGAACCTTATTTGACTTTCCCGTTTCGTGCGCTTTTTATTTCTTTTTGTCCTAGTCATTTTCCTTTTCGACTACCTCCCAATTTTCTATTTATCGTTTCATTATTTTTTGTATTTTTTTTATTCTATAATTTATATGTGGGCTCCAACAAGGACACTCAAAAAATAGACTCCGAAATTATAATATTCTATAAAATAAACATTACTCTAAATCTCAAATTTATGAGTTTTCTTCTTTCATATCCGAAAAATTTAGTATTAATGGGTATTTCGATTGAGATCAAATTTTTTCATCTATTTTTATTATATTATAAATTTTTTTGTTATTCTATGGTTATTAAATATAATTTAAATAACTTTACTATTAAATTATGATAAAAATATCAAAAACATTGCTTAAAAAATATGAGATTTATGATTTTGATTTTTGTGAAATTGTAGTTTATTTAATTCTATACTTGTAGGGTATAATTCATCTATTGAAGATATTCTAAAGGAAATTCTTATTCTGATTGATGATTCCCTTATTGAAGATGTTATCTTACTTGTGTATATTTATTTTTAATATTCAAAAAGAAAAAAGATGTAATTTTTTAGTGAAAATATTGATTTTACTTGTGTTGTTGAAATAAAGGTATGATTCCTTATTTAAAATGCTAATTACGTCTATTTTTTAATATCTGAGAAGTAATTTTTTGTATTTGCAAATTAAAAATGCTTATTAAGTTGACTCGAAGAAACTCAAAAAAATCGAATATACATTCCTAACAAATTTCATATTAGTCATTACTAGGTATACATTAAAAGAAATTATGACACCCGCCGCCTTCAAATCCTAGATCCGTCTCTGATTGAGTATGGTAAGTTAGGAGTTATGCACGGAAGAGCTCTCGCTCAACGGAACAAAAGTAGCCACGGATAAAAGGTTGATGACCCCAAAGAAGATTTAAGGTCAGGAACTAACACAAAAACTAATTTGAACCTAGACCCGAGCTAGCCCAATCTAACTTGTGATTTAATAGGGTTGGAGTAGGATTTTTGTAGCCCGTTTAAAAAGGAGGTTTAGCATGATGCGACAATATACTCACACAATTGACAGAAAATAGCTCTAGTTATAAATATTGGCATCAAATAGCCCATAAATGTATATCACAACAATAATATGTATACCAAAATGTATATCACAACTTTATTTTTATTCTTTTTCATATATAAAGATATATATTAAAATTTTATTTTTCTTCTTTATTATCTAAAATATGAATTGATAAATAGAATTATTTAAAATTTATTATTATCTCTATACCAATATATATCATTACGAAATAATTGTACTATTTATATATCACAGTGTATAACATATCAAATAATGTGTATACCAAATATATATTACAAGCTTATTTTATTCTTAGTGTATATCAAAATGTATACAATTTTTTTTTGTATATCAAAATGTAAATAAAAGATATTTTTTTTCCTTTGTATATTTCAATGTATATAGTTTATTGTGGATATACACTAATATATTTTCTAGAGATATATTTATATACAAAATGAGAATTAGATATATTAATTGTGTATAACATATTAATAATTTGTATATCGACAAAATTTATTAAAATTTTATTTTTTTATAACACATTTTAGATTGAAAATTCAAGTTCAAGACGATTCTACACGTGTATCCCCTATTGTATCCCGTGTATATCTTTGAGTACATCAGTGATATCTCATGTATATCATGTGTAGCTATGTATATCCATGAAAAATTGTGTTATATATACGAAATACAATGTGATATGCACGGGCAACCATAAAAATATTATGTTATATACACTATATACAAATGGATATACACAGATGTCCTCAAAAACCTTTTTGGATATACACTGATAAACACGATATACAACGTGATATACACATGTTGCAGTTGGATTTTTAGATATGAATTTTTATCTGAAACCAGTCTAAGCCCCTATCAAAGAAAACCATTGTGCGCTAGCCTAGCCTAGCTAATGTTTTTCAGCTGGCTGTTATGTTAGTTGTAGTGCGCCTCTAATCTTGCTCAATTGTTTTATATAGCCTCGTTTAGATATTTTCAACTAATTTCAGTTACACCCATTCGTTCAATCCAACCAAAAAAAAAAAAGAGAGAGAGAAGAAAAAAAAAGTTGAAATATATTTTTTCTCTCTTAGTTTTTGCTTCTCATTTTCTCTGATGTGAGATCAACCTTACATTTTTATCCCACTAATTTTTTTTGCATAATTTACAAAAAAAAATTCTAAACTATGAGAGCGAAAGAGAAGAGATAGAAGAAGAAATACAAGGAGAGAAAGGAGGAGGGAAGCCAAAATAAGCGAGTAATTTTTTTTAGACAGAATATATAATAGAGTAGTTATTTTAGGATTTGGCTATATAATGCCAATTGTTTGGGGCTATCTTTGCCAAATCTAATATAAGGCTAAAAAATTACCAATTACTGTTATGTGTTGTTATAGTATACCAATTTTTCATTTAATTAAAGATGAGGTTTTTAACCCTGACCAAAGTAAGCCTGTAGCCCATGAAACTTGATTGATGTTGGGATTAGCCGGCCTACGGGCTTAATAAACGTATTTAATTATGAAGAACTTACCTAAAATATAACCCTTTAAAGACTTATTTATATTTCCTCCAATTGCTTTTACAAAATTACCCTTAGTACAACTTATTTAAAAAATTTACCTTTTTAATTAAATAAGGTACAACATTTTATCGCCTAAAATCCCTCCCTTGAGATTCTCTTTCACTTAAAAAATGTATTTTTCTGATTCTCTCTCACCTAATATATCAATCACTATCAATTTTCACCCCCAATTTATCTCTTTTTGAACCCTATACATCATACAAAAATCATCTCAGCTAAGGAAATTTTCCGCAGAAATGTGTTTGCNATATATATATATATATATATATATATATATATATATATATATATATATATATATATATATATATGTATATATATATATATGTTATTGTATATTTTCTTTGGTCGAGGATTCCTTCAAGTATTTTAAAATTTTGGGTCCTCTTTATTTGATTGATTATTCACATTCGCACAGATAGAAAGTGATGAGATCATTTGATATATCAATGTGAAATGGTGCCATAGTGGTTATCAATAATTAACAATATGAAGAAATTTTAGGGGCTAATTATGGGTATGTTTCAAAATGGTATTCCCCTTTAATAGGGACACCACTGTATGTTTAGAGTATATTTTTATACATTTCTTGTAGAATATGTAATTCTATTATTAGTTGTAGATTATGAATATTTTATAAAACCGTAAGTAATTATGAAAATTTCCCAGTAATTAAAATATAAACAAATATTGGTAACTAAAAGTAACAAGAAGAGTAATTCAATCTCAAATTGGTAATATTTTTTATATGAATTTAAATATTTTTTGTTCTTAAAACTTTAGTCAAATGTTTAGCTAATTAACATTGCATATAATTATAGATTTAGATGATAATGAAGATGTTAATACATCTTTGTTTCACAGGAAGATTCAAATGTGCGTGATGAAGTTGATTTGTTGGCGTTGGATATGCCATGAGCACCTTGAACATATTTTTGAGTAGTTTGTTTAGTATTTATTTTAATGAATGAAATATTGTCCTCCTTTTTTGTGTTTTTATAGTAATCTATTAAAACAATGTCAAAAGTTATTAAGTTTTGCAGAAGCTTTATATCCAACAAGTATGTTTTTATGTTGCTTTAATTATATATTTTTAGGTTAAAAACTAAATTTTAATATTTTTATGAAAAATACTTTTTAAAATTGTGGGTCGGCCCATGGAGGCCCGTGACCCACCTAGGGCTAGGCTGGACTAATCATTTTAAGGCCCATCGAATATTGGGTCAGCCCAGTCCAGTCCGTCAAATACCAAAGACCGCGTGAGATGGGCCAGACTTGTCGGGACAACCCATATTGAAACAGCTCTATTTGAACCCATAATTCTACTATCTTGGGGCTGTTGGGTTGTCTACTGATGTGCTGGGTTTATTTTGGCCTTACCGGAATGGGCCATTATTTGTTCAGTCCATGTATGTTGGGCTGATTTTTCATTCTTTTCTTTTCATTTTCTTGTTAAAATTTGGAAATTTGACCTCATATAGCAAAACTGTACACCCTATTTATTATAAATCAAAATTATTTTAAAATATAATTTTCTATAGCTACCTTTTATATTTTATAGCAAAATAGGTATTTATGGTATATACTACCATTACCATTGAAGCATGAAATATGCTATTTATGTTTTTCCTCTCTCTTTCTTTCAATTAACACAAGATTCTCTCACAAATTTTTTGTTCTTTCTCTCTCTTCCTTCTCTCTCTTTCTTTCAATTAACACACGATTCTCTGCCAAAATCTTTCTTCTTTCTCTCTTGCTTCCTTCTCCCTCTGTTCGAGTAGAGTACCTGCTTAGTTTATACGCCGGATATTGCAATGGATTTGTACTGCTTAGTTTCTATGCCGGATATTTACAATGGATTTGTACTGCAACACTAGAAATAAAGAGACTGTGGCTTTCTATTGCAATGGATTTATCTACACATATACTGTAGTATTTTTTACACCAGAGAAGATTTGAGGGCCGGGGTTTTTGTTCGTCTCCTTTTTTTTAGTTTTAATACAATGTATACAATATTTTGCTTGGCCGAAAAACACCATATCCGGCGAACTTTCTTCCCATCTTTGCTATTTAGTCAGATACAATGATACAAACACATTGTATTCTGTATAAATTCACTCCAATATATTAAATTTTTGTATAGATACATTATTTTTTGCCTGTATTTATGCATTTCGAAGGATTGTATTTTTTTGATACATCTGAATAAACATGTATTCATGCATGAATACATGATATAGACATTGAAATACGCTCAATACAAACATTAAAATAGAACAGTGAATACATCTAATATCAAAATACAGTGAAATACAGTAAAATATATTGAATTCAAATAGAAATATAGTGAATACAACCAATAAAATATATTGAATACAACAATAATAACATGTATTAGGAATAACTAAAATGCTGCTAATACAAATTCATGTCATAACACTGAATATAAAATAGCAAATACATTAAATACAAACATTGAATCTAAAGAATGCAACGGTAAAAAAAAATGGAACACACTAAATACTAAAGTTAAATACAACAGTTATTTATAATTAAAAAATCTTTTTGATTAATTGGGTTGATAATGAGGCATGTTATAATTGATTTTGTTGAGTTATATTAGGAGTGTGTCACGCTAATTGATATTATTTTCGTTATTAGACAACCGAACATACTTATTTTTAAGGTGTTGTCGTTAATGTATTCATGAAATACATGTGCGTGCAACTGGACTGCCAAGATTTTAAGCGTTTTTTGCTACTGTATTCATGAATACAGCAACGCAAATACGTATGAATACATGCGCGTACAACTGAACTGCCACGTTTTAGGCGCTTTCTGATGTTGTATTCATGAATACAACAACGCGAATACATGTGAATATATGCGCGTACAACTGAATTGCCCTGATTTTAGGCGCTTTTTGCTGCTGCATCCATGAATACAGCTGCGCGAACACATCGAATACACTACCGTAACAACTGAATAATAGCTATAGGAAGTAATTATGTATATAGTAGCTATAGAAAGTTAATAGCCACAAAACAATAATGGTTTCTGTAAATTTCTTTTAAAATTTTACATTACAATTTTACAATAGTATCAGATAATAAGTGTTTGATAAGTTTTATCCATCATTATACTAGTCTATCCTTTCAAAAAAATATTTACTTAAAAAGTAACATCCCACAAGATTGGTCTTAGGTGATTTAGGTTTCCATGGTTAGCCATAGATTAACTTAAAATGATGCTTAATAGTTAGATTAATATTGATTCTTTGTTCATTCTTTATAGCTCAGTGTTTCATTATTTTGTAAGTAATTAGTTAATTTGTTAGTTTCTCGGTGAAATACTTGAAATGCTTATACCATTTTAAAGTATTTGCCAATGAAATGAGCCAAAACAAAGAGAGTTGAAGTGCATAAACCAAAAGAAAGAAAAAGAAAACATAAGTGCTGGTAACATATATTTCAAAGGCTACAAAAAGTACAAGAGGAACTAAAGTAGTTTATCCCATGGGTATGGAAAAATCTTTGATAGGGAGCGTTTTTTTTTCGAATTGGACCCTACACAGTGCGATTCGGATATAATCGGGTTCCAATATGGGTACCGGACCGAATGAGAAATCAAAAAAGAAAGACAAAAGACCTAAGTTTCATATATAGCAAATATTAATTCTGTTTTTGACAGCTCAAAAAAACAGAATCCAAAGAATTAAAGAGACAAATCAGGAGCTACAAAAGAAAACAAAGGCACACTAATAAAAGGCAACACCACAAAAAAGGAACATAAAAGAAACACATAAATAACAAAAAAGGTACAACTATATGAGAAAAAAATAAAAGATAATACAATAAAAACTATGTGTTTAATTATTAGGTGAGATATTGAAGCACCATAATAACTAAAAATCCCATAGTCATCTCAACAATTCCCATCCATTTTCTTCTATCTCCTCCATCATTTTTCTCATTAGCTGTAGTTGCTGCTTTTCCATTAGTGCTCCCACTAACTGTAAAAGGAAAGGTCAGAAATGAAAAAATTATTACTCTTTTCGTTTCATTTTATATGACAGTATTCGAAAGAATCTAGCTTAAGCAGTGTCAAATCCAAAATTTCAAAGTCATGAATGCTCGTCGAAAAGAGCTTCGAAAGAAGAGGAAAAAGGAGCTTAGCCGTAGGTATCGATAAAATTTATAGTCTTAACATATCATAATATTTTTATGGCTATACAAACATGACATTCGAGATAAGATATAAAGGGCAGTCCGGAGCACTAAGCTCCCGCTATACGCGAATTCCGGGGAAAGGCCGGACCACAAGAGTCTATTGTACGCAGCGTTACCCTGCATTTCTGCAAGAGGCTGTTTCCACGGCTTGAACCCGTGACCTCTTGGTGATATTTCGGATAAGATATGAAGATTAAAAATAAGAATTTTCAAATATAAAAAAATATCCTTTTAAATAACTTTAAAAAAAGAAAAAGAGTGACATATAAAATGAAATAAATGCAGTATAATTGATTTTTTAACTTTTCATGTTTACCTGGTGCAGATGGAGCAGTAGAACTTCCTTTTGCACTCTTTGCAAAATCTTGGAAAACTTTAGCATCTGGTGAATTCGGTGGCAAGTGCAACAACTCTGGACATAAATCACAACTCCAAATCTTAGTATACATTTTTCTTTCCCTAGTAAAGCTTGAATTTTGGCATAATTTATAGGTAAATGACTAAAAGAGTCAGCTTTAGGAGCAAAATCAAAAGCGAAGAAATTAGTTCGCGCCGCGACCATTCACATATGGAAAGACAAATTATTTAAAATATATAACATTGAATGACACCAAAAAACAATTTAATTATATATACCGACAATATAAAATTAATGATACAATCAAAGCTCTATATAACAGTCTCGTTTGTTCGAGATCTTTTTAGTTGTTATAAAAAAAGGGCAACCCCGTCCAGGAAAGGACCGGACCACAAGGGTATATTGTACGCAGCTTTATCGTGCATTTTTGCAAGAGGTTGTTTTCAAGGGTTGAACCCGTTACCTCCTGGTCACATGGTAACAACTTTACCAGCAACTTTAGTTGTTATAGAGAATAAAAATTAAAAGAAACTTGACTTCATATAACGATACTGTTATAGAGAGATTTGACTATATATGTATGAGTGCGATGTACTTACCCGGGCACATCGATACATTAGCTGAATCAGCAGGAGCATGACATAGAGTAGGAAGAGTTAGTGCAAGAGTAGCATTGATCTTAAGACCAAGGCTAGGATCATTTCTATCTTTCACCAAAACACAAAGGCATTTCTTGCTCTTGTCCAAGACTTCTTTTAGACCGGTACAACAATCCGGTGTGGGAGCTTTGGCGTCTCCGCTAACATAAGGAAGACACGTGGCGAGACCGACGAGTTGGTTAGCACATTCTTCTTTATCTTTATCAATATCTGCTCTTGAAAACCCTAATAAGATCAAGAAGAAGAAAAAGGAGAGGAAAGGAAGTTCAAAAGTAACAAGTTTTGAACTCATTGTAACAAATTTTGGGAGTAGTAGGAAAAAAGATAGACAAATGAAGTGATGGGAAGGTTTGGTTTTTATGCTTTCCCTGTGAAAATTGTCTTTATTGATGTGGTACGAAAGAGTGGAGGTAATTGAAATGAAATAAATAGGTTAGTTTATGATTTGAAGTCTAAAAAGTTGTGGACAGTACTCTAGATGCTTCACATGTGATAATACTATCATTTCATTACTGTATTAATAATTAAAGTATCAACACTATTCTTACCTACCGTCAAACCCCTCCGTCTATAACAGTATTTCTATATAACATCACCTCACTATTTATGTTATAATATATGTTCTCTATAATATCACTTCGCGATAGCAATCAAAAATATTCGGAATAAACGAGGTTTTTATAGAGAGATTTGACTGTATTCGTTAAAGAATATGAGGATATATAATCTTGTCGCGACGATAAAAATTATCGTCACGTAATTAGAAGGTTACAATTTCAAATCACAAAAACAACCTCTTGTAAAAATACAAGGTACGGTTGCTTACATATGATCTAATCTGTAGTCCTTCCTGAAGTCTCACGCATATATAACAAGAATTTAGTGCACCGAACTGACCTTTATTCATATAATAATAATAATAATAATAATAATAATAATAATAATAATAATAATAATGATCAGATCTCATGTTTTCAGTTTATTTCAAAATCAAAATAAATAAGAAACAATAGAATTTATATACTTATAGTGACCAATTGCAGTTTGTAAATTAGCTAGTTAGTTGTGAAAAGACTAGAGAGTGATTAAGGAGCACTTTATCCAAAAGAGCTTAACTTTTATCCACTATCATATCATTTAAATTATAAAAAGTAACTATCCATTAAAATTGAGATCAAAACCTGAAAAGCACAAGAGATTATCTACTATGATAGTAGAAATACACTAATATTCTTAACATTCTTTTCATTGTTAATATATACAAGGTTAATTCTATTTAAATCCCCCTTTTTTTAAAAACTAATATTGTCGATTGAAAGTAAGTAATTAGTAGATCGTCGAAAAATTGCATTACATAAATAAAATATTACGTTTTAGAGTTATATAACACATACTGAACACTCTTTATCGGAAAATTTTTCACTCTTTTTAAATTTAAACACCCTTGAAATTTTTTTTAAATTCGCCACTGATTAGTAGTCTAGAAAACATAATTCGCTTGCTCTGATTAAATAGTCCGTAATTATTTTGACATTGCTATTTATTAACAAATTAAAATCACCGACTGCATTAAAATCAATGGTCCCCTTGTTGAAGAAAAATATAACTAACACATAAGAAATGTACTGTTTCTGTCATCTTCCAAAAATTTCCATTTCCATAATACTTTTGCTTTCTTTACTCCTTGAGTAGTTCCATTTTAGCTTGCCTAAGGATGGATGAATAACACTATCCGACAATTGATATCTTACCTTAAGATTATGATGACCTCTTCTTTTGAGAATTGAATCACCTTCGATTCGTAGCTGAAGGGAGCCTTGGTGTAACTAATAAAGTTGTATGTGATCAGGAGGTTACGGGTTCAAGCTGTGGAAACAACTTCTTGCAGAAATACATGATAAGACTGCGTACAATAGACCCTTGTGGTCCGGCCCATCTCCGGATCCCGTACATAGCGAAAGCTTAATGCACCGGACTGACCTTTTAATCACTTTCAAGCTAAGATATCGACATGAGTTGCTAGTTTGAGTACATAATATAATGTTTTATTTTTTTATAGTGATTTAATAAGAGTGAAGCTTTCTTGTTCTTTTAAATAAAACAATTAGTCAAATACCTTCGTAATTGAATGTTATTCGTGACGACTTGGGGTCGTCACTATAAAAATAAATATTTGGTGGCGATTAAACTTGTCACAAATAGCAGAAAAAGAACAGAAATTCAGAAAATGCACTTTGACTTTTGGTGGCGACACTGTCGCCTTGGCGAGTCGTCACCACTAAGACCTTTAAGTTTGGCTGGTGTGAAGAAGCAATGTTGTATTACTCTCATTGGCGACATATTTTACTTTAAGTGGCGACCAATTATGTAAAGCTTACTATTATTTGCTCAACTAAATAACACTAACCATTGGAAATAGGAAAATTTATATGGTATAACTAACTTATACACTATATTTATTATACTAGATGAAAAAAGGTCCGTATACGGGCACAACATTGTAGTCTTAAAATTATTATTTGTCGAGGTTCGATTAACTTTTTGATAAATAAATTGATTCTTGCTATATCCATTTAATCACGGTAGATAATGATATTGGAGATCACAATTTATAATTAGTTTATATTAATAATTTACTTAAAATTAAACGGTAAATTATAATATGTTTAAATTGATCCAATTAACATAAAAAGACTATGTGCTATAATACTCATTTTTAACGTCCATATCAAACATAAACATCAAATTCAAAATTTAATTTCAATGGTATTATTTTTCTATTTGAATAATTTACAAGAGAATACATTAAAGCTACAAGTATCATTTATATTAACAAATTTTCTAAAATAAGAAGCTTACCAATCTATCTATAAACTATTCTTAAATACATCCAAATTGGTTTCACAAGAGTTTCAACAGCGGGAACAATCAACTACTTGATGAAAGTTAACACGAACAATATCATTCTTTAAAATACGATAAAAGATGGGAAAAAAAACTTACTATTGATTTTACTTCATGTCTTGTATACTACAAAATCAAGAGAAATTTTTAATACAGTAAATAAAAAGAACTTCCAAGGGTAATCGCACCCCTAAAGAGGCAATTTACTACTTCAAACAAAGAGAACCAAAGGCACTAAACAAATATTAACCTGATATAACTTGTAGTAATTTAATATAGTAGTTCAAATTATATTTTATTATAATTCGTTTAAAATGATGTTAACTGGTGATAAAATATCAAACATTTGATAGAAGTCTATATAAATTATTATAGAAATTTTTATTTTTTTCTTAATTAAGGAGATAAGAGAAATATTTTTATTTTTCTATAGATTTATCATATGTTAATTATTATAATGAAACAACATAAAAATTATAAAAAATAATATTTAGGATAATTTATTGATAGTTGAAAACTTATCAGGGAAAAATGAGTTCAAACCAAGTAAATTAAATTTTCACATCAATTAAGCATATAAGAGATAGCCCCCTAATACAATATGAACAAATCCATCGCTTAAATTAACTTTTGAAATTTAACAAACTATACTTTTTAAATTATTTCTGAATATGAATTTTTCTAGTTTGAAATCGCCTTCAAATAGATGAAAACCTTTTAATTTTAATTTTTAAATTGCTTTAAAACAATATTGATAAATACGAAAATCTTGTAAATATTTACCAATATATTCTTGTTGCACTATTATTTAAAAAATTAAGTTTATTTGCTCTGTGAAAACTTCTAGTTGACAAAATCAAAATTAATAATTTTACCAAGTGAGAAAAATGAACGTTTCAAATGATTATTTGCATGCAATATTCTCCGTAAAAGTAGTCTAATCAACATGAAGTAACATTTAAAGGAGTGTTGTAATTATGAAAATGTGGGTCCCATGTGTATCAATGATAGTTTGCGTTTAAGAATTATAAAGTAGGAGTTTTTTTGAAATAACATACATGGCCTTAATCGACCATCTTTCCTTTTCTATATAATACAAAAATAAATACACTTTAAAATAATTATAATACATAGTTATACTTTGTTTTTATAGAAAATACCCTCTCTGAGGGATTTCTAACACTAACCACCATCTCTCGCATTCTTTTCTACACCCACCTACGTTTAGTGGGAAAACATACTGCGACGAATACATGCATGAAAACAGTGGCGGAGCCACATTGAATCAAGAGGTGTTAAGTGATATCCCTTCGCCGGAAAATTACACTATATTACTAAATAATTTTTTTTATTTGATGTATATTTACTATATGTTGACTCCCTTTAACTTTTTGATGTATCTAATTATTTATGTTTTGATATTCTTTGATAAAATTCTGGCTCCATCACTACGTGAAGAAACAATCTAAAGTATTGCAATATAAATTAGATGGAATCGCACTATTTCAATTATCTACAAACAACCATATAAAAACGAAACAATAAGAGATTTGTTATAAATATATATTATATAATGGATGTTCATTTAGTACTCCATTGTAAATAAGCTTCCTGAAGAAACTTATCCATATGGGACACTGCCGTAAATATGTTTATCTATTTAGTACTCTATTGGAAACAAACCTCCTGAAGAAGCTTATTATTTTGGTACTCCGTTATGGATAAACATTACCCCCGGAAGAAGATTATCTACATCTGGTACAATAACATCTTACAAGCAGCTTGCAGTAGCAGCTTAGAAGCAACTTACATAGCAACTTACAGTAGCAACTTGCAATAGCAGCTTACACAACAACTTCCTTCTTCTATAAATAGAGGAGATTTAAGTTCATTATGTACATCAGTTTGAAAGTTCAATAATATATCAGTTTCTCTCTACACTTGTCTTTAGTTTATTTACTTTACAGTCGTTATTTTATAACACATTATCAGCACGAGACTCTTCCATCTCGAGAAAATGCTTTGAAAGTATCAAAGAATATGGATAATCCTCAAATTATGTTTGGATCAAAGACCAATCATGAAGATATTTGTGTAATTAATAGTGGAACAACTCATGCCATATTCAAAGATCAGAAATACTTTTCTTATTTACATAAGGAAAAAGCAAATGTTTCTACAATTTCTGGTAATATAAGTTTGATTGAAGGCTCCGGAAGAGCAATTGTATTTTTGTCTAAGGGAACAAAACTTATTATAAACAATGCATTATTCTCCTCCAAGTCCCGAAGAAACTTGTTGAGTTTTATAGATATCCGCCGAAATGGGTATCATGTTGAGACAATAGATGAAATGAACAAGGAATATCTTTGTATAAAGAATGTTTCTCGCCAGAAATGCATTGTAGAAAAGTTACCAACTTTATCTTCTGGCTTATACTATTCAAAGATCAGTGCAGTTGAAGCACACTCTATCGTAAACCAGAAGTTTACTGATTCAAATACTTTTGAGCTTTGGCATGGCCGTTTGGGCCATCCTGGATCAATAATGATGAGACGAATTATTGAAAATTCAAGTGGACATCCACTAAAGAACCTGAAGATTCTTACAAATGATGAATTTTCTTGTGATGCTTGTTATCAAGGTAAAATGATAACTAGACCATCACCAATGAATGTTAGCATGAAATCCCCTGCCTTTTTAGAGCGTATACATGGGGATATACGTGGACCTATTCACCCACCAAGTGGGTTGTTTAGATATTTTGTGGTCCTAATAGATGAATCTGCAAGATGGTCTCATGTGTGCCTACTATCATCTCGCAACCTGGCGTTTGCAAAGCTATTAGCCCAAATAATTCGATTAAGGGCACAATTCCCAGATTATCCTATAAAGGCTATTCGCCTTGATAATGCTGAAGAATTCTCATCTCAAGCTTTTGATGATTATTGTCTATCAATTGAGATAAAAGTTGAACATCATGTAGCTTATGTTCATACTCAAAATGACCTTGCAGAGTCATTTAT
>MDKI01121078.1:0-34118 GCA_005239505.1 Nicotiana paniculata | reverse complement strand
TACCCAATATCTTATCAAAAAATAATTTATAAAAGTAATTAATAAATAATAAAAATATTATTTTTAAAAATAATAACTTAATATTATAAAAATATAAAAAGTTATTTTTTGTATAGATAATATAATTATACATGAGTATAGGCTATTATTGCAAAAGATGTGCAATTAGCCCAAAAAGTACATATGTAATTATGAAAAATGAAGTAAAATATTTAAAAACATACATGTTGGTGTAAATAATAAGTTTTTATGATTAAATCATCATAAAAATAATTTGAAGGATAATTATTGGATATTTATACAATAAAATGTAGAAACAAATTAATTTAAAGCTTTTAAAAAGTATGAAAAATTATGAAAAATGCTTGTATATATATATATATTTATTTATTTTAAAAATATGAGGGAAAAATTGGGTATCAACAGCTACCCCTCTTTACCCAAGATTGATGAAAGAGTCGTCGGGTAAAGAAATGATGACCGATTTTGATCGAATGGGGTGATTGAAAAATGGAGGCTGAACTCTGGTTTCTGAGTTGCCTACATATCCCTAGTATTACGGGAATCAGGCCGTGTGTAGTTCTGGATCCAGCAGTGAACTAAACCGATGAAGTTGTTGTAGAAATATAAAAGCTCTTCTAGATAGGACGATATCAGATGAGTTTATATGGAATTATGAACGGATGTATCTCAGAAGAGTTATGGATGAGTATTTGAACGGTTATCAAGTGGAAGTGGGTAACGGACGGGATCATTGGACATGACATGGTGTCTTCCAGCAATGGGGATGATGCCTTCGGACTATGACACCTTTGGACAAAATGGCGATATTTCAGCCCATGAGATGCATAGACATGATGCTTGGTCATATGTGAAGAGAAACAAAATAGAGATTAGTCTTGTATAAGATTGGGGCAGAGCTTAGCCCTGAGAAAATAGTGCTAGATTTCGAGTAGCATAGCATTTGATATTATGCGAGGAAAGGCAGAGCTTAGCCTTATGCAATTAGGGAGGAAATGATTTGCCTCATGCGATAAAGGGAGACAGTGCTTAGTCTCATGCAATGAAAAGGCATAGCTTAGCCTTATGCGAAAAGGAGACAGGGCTTAGTCTCATGCAATGGAAGGAATGCTTAGCCTTATGCAAATGAGGAGGCAGGGCTTAGTCTCATGCAATAAAAAGGCAGAGCTTTGCCTTATGTAATTGAGAAGGCATGGCTTAGCGTCATGGAAAAAGGAGACATGGCTTAGTCTCATGCAATGGAAAGGAAGAGCTTAGCCTTATGCCATTGAGGAGTCAGGGCTTAGCCTCATGCAAAAAGGGAGACATGGCTTAGTCTCATGCAATGGAAAGGCAGATCTTAGCCTTATGTAATTGAGGAGGCAAGGCTTAGCCTCATGCAAAAAGGGAGACAAGGCTTAGTCCCATGCAATGGAAAGCCAGAGCTTAGCCTTATGCAATTGAGGAAGCAGTGCTTAGCCTCATGCAAAAAGGGAGATAGTGCTTAGTCTCACGCAAGGAAAGACAATGCTTAGCCTTATGCAATTGAAGAGGCAGGGCTTAGCCTCATGCAAAATGGGAGACAATTCTTAGTCTCATGCAAGGAAAGGCAATGCTTAGCCTTATGCAATTGAAGAGGCACAACTTAGCCTCATGCAAAATGGGAGACAGTTCTTAGTATCATGCAATCAAGGAGGCAATGCTTAGCCTTATGCAAGAAAAGGCAATGCTTCGCCTTATGCAGTTGAGGAGGCAGGGATTAGCCTCATGAAAAATAGGAGACAATGATTAGTCTCATGCAATGGAAAGGCAGAGCTTAGACTTATGTAGTTAGGGAGGCAATGCTTAGCCTCATGCAAGAAAATGAGATGAGTGATAGCAGAGTATTTCTTAGCTTGAGACGTGTTTGCATTTGATGACTTGGCATTTTGAAGATAGTGATTTTGATATGTGTACGTATTTGCGAATATTCCTTGTTCCTGCATCCAAAGAAAAATCGTGAGTTTTGCGGGGAAGGTTGGTTCGTGCCTTCGCCATATTGCTTTGTTTTCCTTTGATTTTTCCTTGTATCGAGATCCTATTCAAGTTACCTGGGGTAGAATTTGGCTGTTTATAAAAGTAAGGTTTTCGAGGAAAAATATGCGTGCATTTGATGAACGTAGTTATTTAAAAACATAGTAGTATTCAATATCAAGTAAATTAGATGAACCAATAACTGTGACACTTTTAGAGACATTGTGACTTCCTTGCATTAGAATTTTGAGGGTACTCCTCAAAGTTCTTCCCCAGTTTAATAGGCGATTCTTTGACCATTCTGTATATGACGAAGTTGGCTGGACTTGCTCCGGAATTTTGAAGGTCCTCCTCAAAATCCTGCCTTAGTTTCTAACCATGGTGGAAAATGAAGATTTTATTGATTTCTGACCGAACCCACAGCGCTGCCTACATATCCCCTCTTAAATGGGAATCAGGTCAAGCGTAGTTCCATTACATCAGATGAAGAAATGTAAACAATCTAAGCATAGTATTTCTTGACTGCATCTGAATTGATAGGCTTTGGCCAAATTTCTCCGTCCATTTCTGCAAGTATGAGTTCTCCTCCTGTTAGCATTCTGTGAACCATGTAGGGCCCTTGCCAATTGGGTGAAAATTTCACTTTGGCTTCATCTTGATGCGGGAAGATCCGTTTCAGCACCAGTTGCCCCGGTGTGAACTGTCTAGGTCTGACCCTTTTGTTGAAAGCTCTGGACATCCTGTTCTGATAAAGTTGACCAAGGCATACCACATTAATTATTTTCCCGTCAATGAGAGCTAATTTTTCGTAGCGACTTCTGATCCATTCTGCATCATTGAGTTCAACTTATTGTATAATTCTTAAGGAGGGAATTTCGGATTCGGCGGGAATGACAACTTCAACACCATAGACCAGGAAGTAGGGAGTTTCCCCGGTTGAGGTGCAGACTGTGGTATCATACCCCAATAAGGAAAATGGTAATTTCTCATGCCATTTCTTGTGGTTGTCTACTATCTTTCTCAATATTTTCTTGATATTCTTGTTTGCGACCTCCACGGCTCCATTCATTTGAGGCATGTATGCTGTGGAATTCTTAGCTTGATTTTGAAGGGTTCACACATATCTTTCATTAAGTCACTATTGAGGTTGACGGTGTTGTCGGCGATGATAGATTCTGGTACCTCGAATCAACAAACAATACGATCCCTAACAAAATCTGCGACGACTTTCTTGGTTACAGCTTTGTAACATGCAACCTCAACCCATTTTGTGAAGTACTCTATGGCCACTAAGATGAACCTGTGCCCATTTGAAGTGGCGGGCTCGATCGGACCGATGGCATCCATTCCCCAAGCGGCAAAAGGCCAAGCTGCACTTGTTGCATTGAGTTTATTTGGTGGCACCTGTATCATATCTGCATGTATTTGACACTGATGACACCTATGGACATACCTGATGCAGTCCGTTTCCATAGTCATCCAAAAAAATCCTTCCTTAATATCTTCTTGGCTAAAACGAAACCGTTCATGTGTGGTTCACAAGTTTCGGCATGTATCTCTTCGAGCAGTTTGGAAACTTTCGTGGCGTCAAAACACCGTAATAATCCTAGGTCTGGATTCCTTCTGTACAGAATTCCTCCACCTTGGAAGAAATGGTTGGATAATCTTTGGAGCATGCGTTTCTGAGTATGATTTGCATGCTCCGGGTATTCTCCTTTTCCCATGTATTCCTTGATATCATGGAACCACATATTTCCATCTGTTTCTTCTTCAATGTGAGCGCAATAAGATGGCCGATTATGGATCCTTACCAGAATAGGGTCGATGAAATTCTTGTCTAAGTGTTGTATCATGGAAGACAGAGTGGCCAATGCGTCTGCGAACTCATTCTGGTTTCTCGGAACATGTCTGAACTCTATCTTTGTGAACTTCTTCATCAACTCTTGCACATGGTATATATATGGTAATATTTGGTATTCTTTGTAGATTACTCTCCTAGAACCTGATGTACCAGAAGGTCTGAATCACCAATTACCAGCAATTCCTGGATATTCATGTCAATGGCCAAATTGAGCCCCAAGATGAAAGCTTCATATTCTGCCATATTGTTAGTGCACGGGAATCTGGGTTTTGCGAATACCGGGTAATGTTGGCCTATCTCTGACACCAAAATAGCTCTTATACCGACTCCTTTGAAATTTGCAGCCCTATCAAAAAACATCCTCCAACCGTCGTAGGTTTTAGTGATATCTTCTCCTACAAATGATACTTCTTCATCGGGAAAATATGATTTTAGTGGTTCGTATTCTCCTCCCATAAGATTTTCTGCAAGATGATCTGCTAATGCCTGTCTCTTGACCGCCTTCTGAGTCACATAGACGATGTCAAATTCACTCAACAGTATCTGCCATTTTGCCAGCTTCCTTGTAGGCATGGGTTTCTGGAAAATGTATTTCAGAGGATCCATCCTTGATATGAGATATGTGGTATAGGCACAGAAGTAGTGCCTCAATTTCTGAGCTATCCATGTTAGAGCACAACAGGTACGTTCCAGTAAAGAATACCGTGATTCATAGGGTGTGAACTTCTTACTCAGATAGTATATGGCTTGCTCTTTCCTCCCCGTCTCGTCGTGTTGTCCCAAGACACAACCGAAAGCCCCATCTAGTATGGAAAGGTAGAGTAGCGGAGGTCTACCAGGTTTCAGCGGGACCACGACTGGTGGTGTGGACAAATATTCCTTGATTTTGTCAAAAGCTTTTTTGCATTCTTCAGTCCAACTTGTTGCAGAATCCTTCTTTAACATTTTGAAAATCGGCTCACAGATCACGGTCGATTGTGCTATGAAGCGGCTGATGTAATTGAGACTTCCCAAGAAACTCATCACATCTTTCTTGTTCTTTGGAAGTGGAAAATCCTGGATAACCTTGACCTTTGACGGATCCAACTCGATTCCTCGGCGACTAACGATAAATACTAATAACTTTCCAGTAGGGACCCCAAAAGCACATTTTGCGGGGTTCAGTTTCAGATTATACCTTTGAAGCCAATCGAAGAACTTTCCCAAATCCGCTATATGATCTGTACCCTTCTTGGATTTGATGATGACGTTGTCCATATATACTTCTATCTCTTTGTGTATCATGTTGTGGAAGGTTGTCATGGCTCTCATATAAGTAGCCCCAACATTCTTCAGACCAAATGGCATCATTTTATAGTAATATACTCCCATGGCGTAATAAAGGTTATTTTCTCAGCATCTTCTTCATCCATCCAGATATGATGATATCCCGCGAAGGAATCCACAAAAGACTGAGTTCATGCTTGGCACAGTTCTCGATCAATATGTGTATATTGGGTAAGGGGAATCGTCTTTGGGACATGCTCTGTTTAAGTTCTGATAGTCGACAAATACTCTGACTTTCCCATCCTTCTTCGAAACTGGAACGATGTTAGCCAACCAGGTTGGGTACTCAACCACTCTGAGAACCTTAGATTTGATCTGCTTGGTGACCTCTTCTTTGATTTTCAGACTCAATTCTGGCTTGAACTTTCTGAGTTTCTGCTTTACAGGTGGACATATCGGATTGGTAGGTAGTTTATGAGCCACTATAGATGTACTCAAACCAGTCATATCATCATAAGACCATGCGAAAATATCTTCATACTCTTTTAGGAAATAGGTGTACTCTTCTTTCTCTGATGGTGGCAGGTGAATACTTATGTGAGTTTCTTTGACTATTTCAGAATTTCCTATATTGACTATCTCGGTTTCATCTAGATTGGACTTAGGCTTGTTCTAAAAAATTTCCACTTCTCTGACAATTTCCTCAAGTATTATATCTTCTTCTATTTCCTCTGAGTCACTATCCATATGTTGCGTTGTCTCATTATATGTCACTTTTGTTGGTTCATCGGGATAAATAATAATAATGTTGTAGAGAGAAAAATGTAAAGGATAATAATAAATAATAAAATAGCAAACCATGGATGAATACCAAAATGTCAAACAAAAGCAATTTTAATGATCCAAACAATTGTTTTAAAGTCAAAATAATAAAATACTGAAAAATGTCTTAAAAATGCTCATAAAAATTGTTTTCAAGATAAATGATGTTAGCAGCCACCTACCCCGGAACTCGGCGGGCCCGTGATGGTGTGGCGGTCCAGTTCCTGAGAACAGATCCAATGCCCACGGTCTGAATGACGAGGCCTTGCTCCTCCTCCTCCTCCTCAACTATTGCACTGCAATCCCTATCTTCATTTTCCAAGAACAGATTCCTTAAACAAGCTAGAATTTAATCTTTTTCAGATCCCCACATCATGTCGGCCTGATGAAAGTATTGACTCAAATGTGGTATTGGTTGCTCTAGAGGGTAGTAAGGACCATGCCATGGTGGCAACAAATTCTGATACTCGTGCCAGGTGTACTGATATCTAAGTCCAAAGGTTGTGCCGTGATGCTTTAGCTGTATTGGTCTGGCGATACTCTGGAGATTCTTTCCGAGCCCTTTACCAGGTTCATATCCTTCCCATGCCAATATGCTCTCTATTTTTCTACTCCACCATTTATCTTTCTCAATCATGTTAACGCGCTCAATGCGATGGTAAGTGTCTCCACCCAACTTCCTTCTATTCTCAACAACCGGAACAGTCTGATTGGTGTAAATAGGATTACTCCCGTCTCCATGGATTATCACTTGTTGATGGTTCCATTCAAATTTCACAGCCTGATGCAGAGTAGAGGCTACGGCCCCGGCAGCGTGTATCCAAGGTCATCCCAACAACAGATTGTATGAGGTGGATATGTCTAGAACTTGAAATTCAACATCAAACCAAGTCGGGCCCATCTGCAAACAGAGGTTGGTTTCCCCAATTGTGGCCCTTTGAGACCCATCGAATGCTTTCATGTTCATATTCACTGCTCGTATTTCATGCAAACCTTTACCCTATCTCTTCAAAGTAGTCAATGGACAAATGTTGAGACTCGAACCCCCATCTATCAATACTCTGGCAGTGAATTTGTCTACGTACTACACTATGATATGCAGTGCCCTGTTGTGACTTAATCCTTCCGGTGGCAATTCATCTTCGTGGAAAGTGACCTTATGGCTCTCTAGTACTTGCCCTACCATATTGGCCATCTCTCCACTGTAATGTTGTTGGGTACATAAGCTTCGTTCAACACTTTCATCAACGCATTCCTATGCGCTTCAGAATTCTGTAGTAGTGATAGAATGGACATTTGAGCAGGGGTTTTGTTCAGATGATCAACCACAGAATACTCTCTTGCTTGCACCTTTCTCCAAAGATCATTCGGGCCAGTTTCAATGATAGGCTTCTTAGAAGCGGCTTCTTTACTTGTTCCTTCCAAATGCTCGGGCGTGTAAACCCTACCAGTCCTGGTCATACCTTGTGTTGCACCGACTTCTTCCATTTCCCCTTTCTTTTCCTTCTCGCTTCTACAGCATAGTCCCAGGGTATGTCATTGGACTTAAAGGACGGTGTAGGTGCTACCGTCACGGTGAAGGGTGTGGTCACTTCTACTTCAAACAGAGTTGGCGTGGCTGAGGGCGTTGTTACTTCAACCTCGAATAGAGTCGGTGTGGCTATCTCAACTTCAATCGATGGCTGTATCTGTACCACAATAGGTGTGAGAGTGACTGGAGGTATTTTAGGATCATCCCCTTCCCGAATGAGCTCGATCGACCCTTCCGGATCCAATTCTTCTTCAGTTTCTATCACATTTACACCCTCGCCCCTATGATCTAGGAGAGGATTGTTGTGGACATTAGGTGCAACCTCTTTTTCTTGTATAACCTTGGTCTCAATCAATGTCCTAATCTTATCCTTCAAAGTGCGACATTCATCAATAGTATGACCCTTCATGCCCGAGTGGTAGGCACATGTCTTGTTTGGATTGACCCACTGAGAGGAGTTTTCCATGGAAACAACGGGAATGAGAGTGACATAACCGGTAGCTTTAGTCTCTCGTACAGTTGGTTAATGGGTTTAGCAATAGGGGTGTATTGTTTGGGCTGTCTGCATTCGAAATTTTGTCTGGGTTTTTGATAGTTTTGGCGGGCTAGTGGTGAGTTATAGTATGTTGGCTGAGTGTTGTAAGTATGGTAAGCGGTGGCGGTTTGTTGGTATCTGGGAGGTGAAGGCTGATATTTGGGTGGGGTGTTTGGTATGTGAGAGGAGACTTCGGACCTTGGGCTACCATCACTGCCCCTACTTCCTTCATTTTAGAAAAACCGCCCGACTGCAACGCTTTGTTCGTAGCCTGGAGTGCCTCAAAATTTGTTACCATTCCGCTCTTAATTCCCTCTTCTATTCTTTCTCACAATTTGATGATGTCGGAAAATTTATGGTTCTCAATGACCATCAATCTCTCGTAATACTGGGGATCCTGAGCTTGGACAAAGAACTTGTTCGTTTGCTCTTCTTCCAGTGCTGCCTTACTTTTGCAGCTTCTGACCTCCACCGAGTAGCATACTCGCAGAAAGTTTCTTTCGTTTTTTTTAAGATTCTGGATATAGAAGACGTCTGGCGCATTTTCTGTATTGAACCTGAACAGATCCATAAATTCCGACACCATACTTACCCAATTAACCCATTTCTTCGGGTTTTGACTGATGTACCAGGATAAGGCGTCTCCAGTGAGGCTCCTCATGAATAACTTCATGCGGATTCTTTCATATTTACCAACCCCTACGAGCTTATCATAATATGTTCTCACATGTACCTTCGGATCACCTGTCCCTTCGAACATCTCAACTTAGGAGGTTTGTAACCCTCTGGCAGTCTACGTCCGGCTGAATACAGAAATCCCCATAGTTCAAACCTTTGACGCCATCACCACCTTCAACACCTTGGACTCGACTATTAAGCTTCTTAAGTTCCTCCTCTATATTCTTGATGAGCAGGTCCTTCTCGATGGACTCCGGTGTATACAGGGTTTGTTGTGAAGTGTGGAGTAAGGTTTCTACGTATATAGGGTTATTCTGGTGGACTCCAGGAATTTGGGCATAGTGGTGGTTGTTGGTTGAGTTTTGGGGATCTGGGATAGGTTTGGGTGCGTTTTGAGGAGTGTGGTAGGTGGTGGTTTGTGGGTACTGGGTCGAATGATGGTGATGCTGCGGAGGAGTTGGTACTAGGGTTTTGGGGAGGTGTGTCATATTGATGAGGTGGGGGAGGATTTTGTGGGTGCTGGTTTTGTGTGTTCTGAGGAGGTGCAGGGTTTTGGGCGTTTTGTTGATTGACTTCGGGAACATTCAGGGTAAGGGAAAGGTTTGCCAAGTTATGGACCTGCTCAAGTTCCCTTTGTAACTCAATATCTTCTGTTCTAACCGTAAAACCAAGTCACTCTGTGCCAGAGTACTCCGACAATCTAAAGTCTCGACATTCTCTGCATGTTTAGCGTTGTCATTCCTGACACCACTCATATCGTCCATCTTAGATTTTCCTTTGTTTTTAAGATCACTTGGAGGTGGAGGAGGTGGAGGACCTCTAGATCTGGTATGATATGCTGACGATTCCAGTATGCACGAACCAACCTTTAGGGATGGGAATAAACAAAAAAAAAGAAGAAAAACAAAAAGGTAAATAAGTTAGTAAGGAGTATCAAAAGGATATTTGTGGTATTTAAACACGTATTGCCGAATTATAAATTCGCGTCCTAATTTGGGGACCTCATTGTGCCCTAGGTAGGCCTAGAGAAAGATAGATTTGGAGAAAACTAAATGCCAATAATTGCGTCATTTCATTAATATTATAAATGGACCAAATCCCTACTAAAACGACAATAATTATAAAGAGTCACCAATGGCATTTGCCTTATTATAGCCAAAGTCTAAAACAAATCTAGAAAGCAAATAAAACATCATTCCTAGTGTATTTGGTCCCAGAGGGGACTTCTCCGTGCTTGGCCTTCTTTGCTCCATCAATTAGATTCCCCAGGTCGCATATGTCCAGCAGCAGATATGCCCTTGCTAGATGTCCTCCTTCATTTCCCTCTGTATTCTGACAGTCTAAGATCCTTTTACTCATCTTTCCCTCAAGCTCCATCAACCCCTGTTCCAAACACTCCAACATCTCTGTTGACTTAGTGGTGATTTCCCTCCACTCGTTGATTTCTTCCACGTCCACTTTATGTTGCTCCAAATTCCTGGCTTCAGACTCGAAAACCCTTTTGTGCAACCTCTTGTACTTGACTTGTGATTCAGAAGTGTCGTCTATGACCCTATTCCTCAAATTAACCCCTGGTTTGACCTCTCCTGGTATGTCATCGACTAACCATGATGGGTAGAAGTACACATGGCCGGCATGATACCGATCTAGCTGGATGGTATGTTTCTCCACAACAATCTTTTGATGCCACATATGTTGTGCCTCGAACTTGAATGGAATGGCGTTCCCCTGGAAGTATGCTTTGTATTTAACCATTTTGGAAACATGGGTATAACCTGTTTTCTCCCAGTTTGCCTCATAACCCTGATAGGAGCATAAGGATAGATTCCCCTCAATTTGATTAACACTAGAAGAGGAACATCTCTCGACCTGATGATGAATTCGATGCTAGGGAACCACTCGAACATCCAGTGTACCTTGTCATCAGTCAAATTGCTAAAGAAATGTACCCAACTCACACCGTTTCCCGGTTGTGCAAACCTGTCTGGGATACAAGTCATTCTCTTAGGATGGTGATAGGCTATGTGGTCATTCCATGGTCGTCATGGAAGTTCTTGACGGTATTCTCCTCTATGAAGGTGTTCTAACAACCATACTTGCAGCAACATATTACAACCCTCGAAATGCCTATACCCCTTTTTGCAACGGTCTAAGGTCCGATACATCTCAGCCAAAATCATAGGAACAATAGTATAAGTTTGCCCCTCAATCCCCTCCATTAAGGTCTTAGGGGCTATATCTAGGCAAGTGTGGATCCTTTCTCCCTGTATAGGAAATACCAGCATCCCTAGAAAACAGACAATGAATACAAAAACTCGGCGATGAGTCCAATCCAAAGAAGTGATGGTAAAATCATCATGACAAAGGCGATATGACTTGATGTGCCCATAAAGCTCATAAAGGAAATCGAATGGTATGTAATATTTCTTTAGACAAACTAACCCATCATTTTTCTTGAAACCCATCATTTTCAAGAAACCTCGAGAAATGCGGTTTCCGGTACTAACAAACTAGGGCTATCCCATGGGAGTCTAGAAAAGACTCCTATTTCTTCTAATAGGGGAGTCATTTGTATGTCACCAAAATGGAAGACGACTCTCTTCTTATCCCAGAACATGGTGGCGCCTCATTAGTGCATTATTTGGCTGAATGTCTAAAAGGGAGGGTAATTCCCGAGGACTCTTTTCACATGGTTTTTGTCACCTGGTGAGAGATTTTCCCACCAATCCAGCAGCAAAGGTGGGATATTTTGAACCATGCCGAACCTAGGGACTTCGTGCCTCATTTCTGCAAAACAAATAAAGTTATCCCTTTCCCTTTCCGGATTTGGCTATTTACACGTTAATGATCAATATATTGGCGTGTTTTCTCCAAATAATGAACAAATCATGATTGTGCCCATTGGGATTATGGAAAACCCGGTGGACTTTGGACAAGGCTTCTCTTAGTGGGTTATTACCGGACAACATTCTAAAACATATTAGGTTTGGACATGATGCATGCACAGTTAATATTAGAGTAGGGGTTTCTAGAAGAGTATAGACCGGTACCCTCAAGCGGAAAAATTGAGAGGGAAAGGCGCGGAACCGTTGACTGCACCGCTGATCGAATAGTTTTACCGCAAATAAGCCTTTCCAAATTTAAAGGGTGATTTAGGAAGAGCGCGAAAAATCATCAAGCGCCGCTATGGTATTAATTACGCACGAGTGGAATATGATGTGGAGCATGTTTTATGCAAAGATAAAACAACACGTTGTCAAATATTTTGCATGATGAAAACAGTAAATACAATATTAAAATGGAAAGTAAAGACATAAAAAGAAAAGAAAACAAGAAGAAGTTAGTTCGCGCAATGTGAAAATCGTAATAAAGTAAGCGAGAGAGCAACAGTAGGGAGAGACATGATGTAGAAAAATTTAAAAATGACATGGAGCAAGAAAAAATGAAAGGAAAACGCATATTGTAACCAAGTTGAGCAGAGATTTGCAAATTAATGCGAATTCAAATGAAAGGGAGAAGGGGAAAAGGGTGTGCATGCGGCAAATAAAAGAGAAACGGGAGCGGGACATTCATGTGACAGAAAAAATAATAAAAGGCACATTTATCAGAGAAGACTAATTCATAAATCAAATTCGCTATGGTAAGAGCCTAAAAATATCCCCAGCAGAGTCGCCATGCTGTCGCGCCCCTTTTTCTCGCGAAATCGAGTTTCAACATGTGACAACTCTTTTAAGGAGGTGTTAAAAGAGAGAGTCGCCACCTAATGGGGTTGAAGTGTGTTAGGGAACCTATTTGCAGATAACTCTGGTTCAACTAGTCAACATCGCCAAAGATCGGGTAAGGGCTCAAATTACCTCGAAGAGAAGGTGTTAGGCACTCTTTGAGGTCCACAACTCTGGGTCCCGACCGAACTAGAATTATATGAATTAGTCAGATAATCAGAGAGAAAACAAGAAGTTTGGGCAGTTATTATCAGAAGTCCTTGAATAAACACAACTAATTGATTTAAAGACAAGATGGGGGGGGGGGATCCTAAGTTTTTTAGCCTAAAGGATCATCCTGGACAACATAGATAATACTTTGTAACTCCCTCGAGATGGGGTGTTACTCGTATTATTCAGTGAGCATAGACTATCATAACCTGCTACCCCATTACTATCTTTAAGGTTTTATCTAAAGCGCACTAGTTGATTCTAAAGAGTGCCTTATGCGTGCACTACCCGTCCCATGCCTATGCCCTAGGAGGCGTTTGGACCTTTATTTTGGGTTTTTTCTAGACTTAACTTAGGCTTCTCCAAATGATAAATCTAAGCGATATTCAAAAACATATAGGACTACACATAAGGGCAATAAATGGCTCAAGTTGGCCTCCACATATAAGCAACAAATGCACGCAAATAGGTTTTTACCTATTAGGCAGGTGAAAATTCCAGAATTAATAGATAATAGAGTCTTTAAATCCTATAGTCATGACTTCTAGGTGATTCTGAATTTTAAACGTACAGGCAGTGTTGTTTGCTTAGAACGACAAATTTGCAGATCGCGAGTATTACAAACCCTATAGGCATGCTTTCTAATTGTTTGAGAAATAAGGTAGTGAAGCAGTTGGTAGTTCAAAATTACCAGCGTTTATCAGCATACTTTTAGGCGAGCTACAGGATCCTATAGGTGGGATTTCTAGGAATTATCAATTGAAACTGTTTTTCATCCTTTCATCCCTATAGGCATGCTTTCTAGGCGAGCAATTTAATAGTAATAACAATAATAGTAGTTAATTCGATTATAGTCCTATAGGAATGATACCTACATGAATATTGTGAAGAGCAGGTATTTATTACTCAGTGTAATCCTATAGGCATGGTATCTAACATGAAGCAATTTGAATAAATTATTACTGTATTACAGTATAATATGCATTCAAATTCTGTGAAAATGAACGTGTGCACAAGTGAGATTATTTGTGTCCTATAGGCATGTTATCTAACAAAATACATAGGAGCAGAACATGTTGAATGAATTAAACACTCAGATTCTATAGGCAGGATTTCTACCCTTTCATGCAAGCATTAGAATAGACCCATTCTCCCAATTTTTACTAATACCCCAATTATTATTACAGAATTATTACAGGCCTAGTAATGAAATAAATTACAAAATGATAGAAATAACTATAGTGGAACTAAGACAGGACCAAAGTATACCCAGCCAAGCCAGGCCTTCAATTTCGTATCCATACAGCTTTCACCACAGTCCAGAAAGCTCAAGAGCACTCGAACCAAACCCAGTAACCATAATTGATCAAAGGATTCAGAAAATAGTCATTTACACAAGCCAATTGGCTTAATCAGTAGGCATAGAGAGTGACAGGATTGAGCAGTGAAGAAGAAAGTGGCCAAGAACCTTAGCCCTAGTGTGTCAAAGTTCACAAGGGTCTCAAAGTGGACCCCGAGCAATGCTCACACTAGGGGGGTTAATAGAGAAGTATTAGGGGGCCTTGGTTTTCAGCCGACAAAGATCTAGAGGATTAGAATAGGGAAAGCAACCAATGAAAATAGTAGTAAAGTAATAAGGTTTCGGAAAAGTGCAAAGACATTAGAAAGTAATCACATGATGAACGTGTCAACAGAGAGGGTGCACGAATTCAGGAAAACAAGTTAATGCTGCAAGTTTTCATCTAACACATTGGGGGCAGGGTATATTTGTTACATACTGATAAACAAAGAAACATTAGGTCAACTAATTAAGACTAAATTAACAAGTTCAACCTCAAGGATCAAATTATGCTAAACCTAGTGATTAACAGTACAACTTATACTTGATGAAGCAAACAGAATCATATATCATAGAGGGCACCAGTTAAGAAAGGCCAGTCTAAAGGATAACCAGTTGTTAGGGGGTACAGAATTGGGTAGGTTAAGAACACACTACGTGACTAACATAGTCATAGGAACACATTACAAATTTAAAGTGAAGATCTTAACAGGTTAGGGCATACTAATAACATAAATTAATCCTATAGAAATTCAGAATCAAGAAGGAAACATGAATTAGGCCATATAATTAATGCAAACACTCAAATATCAATATATTAGGCTAAACAAACATTAAACAGTTTACACATGAGAAGTTCATGCTATAGGCAGAATTACACATGAAGAAAGTCAAGAAATTATATCAAGTCATGTAATTTCAGAGAACATAAATATGCTAATTAGAACATAATGGAATAAACATTGCGAACACTACTAGAAATCAGGGCTACTTCAAAAGTTTGTTAAGCAACGGTTTGACAATCGTTGCTATATAAATACTACTGCAACGGTTATAACCGCTGCATTAGACTCTAGGTCCTATTGGGACTGTTCTAAAAAGAGACTGTTGCATTAGTATAAGAACCGTTGCCATAGATTGGTCCATTGGAACGGTAACTAGAATAATGTTTTTTTAAAAGGGTTGTATATCTTTTTGGTGTTGATTTTTCACATGGCTTATATTATAAAGTATAAAGAAAGTCAAGATTGTTCTTGCGGAGAAAAGCCTACTTACTTGCTCTTGCTGCTTTTAATTTAAGAGCAGGTCGGTCGTTTCTTTTGCTGGAGGAGTTTTGATAGAGATACGACTCGTCAAAACCACTAAAATCATAACATAAAAGGAGGAGGTTTTTAAGGAACTTCGTCCTAATCAATCCTAATCAACCGAAATTTAATTAAGGAAATAAATTAAGGAAATACAAAAAAGGGGGTAGTCATTTGTATATAACTTTGTATGACTTTTCTCTGCTATTTTTTTGTATTTCCTCCCTTTCCTTTTCTATTTGTATTTTTATCGTTGCTTCCATTGAATTCCGTGTTCTATATTCTAATTAGATCGGGAATCATTCAAATTAATAACAAAAGCTCATTGCTTTTTCTTTCAATATACATATCTGTGGCAACAGTTCTTTGGAAAAATTTTCTACTGGGACGGTTTAATTTTCCCCCTTTTTTTTCCCTCCTCTTTTTTCACTAAACCCACCCGATTTTATTTTAAAGTTTCTTAACCCTACTATCTCTTATGATTTAAAATTCGAAGATATGGATGGAAAAAAACAAATTAACCCAGTTATGCGCATCTCTTCACTTATTCGCTTAGTTCCTAAACCCACATCGAAAAAATAGCTCGCTGAAGCACCCACCTCCGGCAAGACCTAGTTGGAATCGTCATTTATTTTTTAGTTGGGTAAGTTGTAGAGATCATTCTAATTTTTCTACTTTTATTATTACATATTTGTCTTTGTATTCTTTATCTCTTCCTGGGTTGCTTTAGGAATCCTTGTTCTTTCATAGGAAGTATCCAGAAATTTGTAATAAATAATTCTAGAGAACCTTCTTTTATGAAATGAATCTACGTAAGGGGAATAACCCAGAAAACTAAAGCTTCAATTTTTTATGAAAATCTACCGACGTCCCTTTGTATCAACTTTACTCCTTGATTATAAGCCTTTATTGTTTTCAAATTGTAAAAGCTCTCCCTCAATTTGCTGAATCCTCCTCCGCCAACCAATTTTTGGGGCACTCATGTAGTTTTGTTATGACAAGAGTGTGTCGAAATATTTGATTTTATCTAGTTTATTCGTTTTTTCTCCTATTGTCGTGTTGAATCTCCTTATGCAGAATAGACAGTGTTTTGAGCTCCGATCTATGTGTTTGCCAAAGCCTCTTGTAGCGTTTTCAGGGATTGCGGTCATCAATGCTTCGAATATCTTTTTCTAGGTTTTAGAAGTTATATAATAAGAACTAAGCTTCGAATAGAGATGGTAATCCGTCAGGACATAAGGATGGAAGATTGGCCTAGCTTGTATTTGGTAGATAATTTGGGTAATATCAAAGTTAAAGATGAACTGTTTAGTGCTTTTTCTTTTATGTAAAAAAAGAGCACTTACAAGAAGTTGATTCTATTTTTAATATCTCAGATTATTCATGAGATAGTTAGATTATGTATAAAACAAAAGTACTTACAAGGAACTTAGTTTGGCTCTCCTTGTATGCTTCTTTATTAGAAGCTCTTGTTGTTAATGAATATCACTTCAGCAAGATCTTTATCAATGAGTCTACAGCTGAATCATTTCCACCACACATAAGTCCTTAAGATGAAGAACTGAATTATCTAAGGAGCCATTGCTCTGAGGAAATCACAATCACAAAATTCCCACCTCCATGTGGAAAAATCATGTGTTTAGTAAGCTTTTATGTGATATTTAAATTTCTGGTAGTATTTTTTCTTTTGGGGAATCTAATATTCTAGTCTCCTTTCCAGGTTTCTTCTATGATGTGTTCCTTCGTAATTTAAAACTTCTATAAGTAGATAGCATGAAAAACAATGTAATACTAAAAAAATCACCAAGAATTTTTACTTCAAGTTGGAAAAAAGCTTATACAGGTATTAAAATTAGTACGGCCTGATAATGATATACTCTGTTCCAGGAATATTATATGAATTTATCTAATCATGCTTGTATTCTCTAATAATTTTATTTCATAATAAAAGTGAAAACTCAAGTTGGCCTTGAAACTTTGAACTATTATCTTATTGGTAATGCGTGTGATACTACTTTTAAAATTGGCATTGCGGCCAGCTACCTTCTTTTTGTTATCTATTAATTAACTATGAAGATCTAACAAAGAAGAAACATCTTTGTGGTAACATTCTTATGGACGTTGTATTGACAACACTATGATATTCTCATTCGCCTGTGCCATTTTTATCATGGCCCGTGGATTTCCCTTGGCATGAGATGATAGGTTTGTGCATGTATGCACTTGCATTATGTTGTTATCATAATAGAGAATGGATTTCACGAGTCACGACCATTAGAAAAAATGACAGCTTCAGGGGCTTGTGGTTTTTCTCTCTACTTCTGGTGCTTTTTATATTATTTTGTGCATTTCTTGGTTTATAACTTTTAGTTATTCTTGTGCATTTTTTGGTTCTACAATAAAAATTTTATGTGGATTATATTCTTGTGCTGCACGATATGATACATTGTGACCTCACTATATAAAATTATTATTTCTATCTGTTAGTTCGTCTACCTTTTACTGGATTATAAATATACATACAATAAAAGTTTAAGTAGCATGTTCTCAATTTACAATTTATAATTAACTTCTCATGTTATCATGTTATTTATGTGTTCTCTTTGAATTTTGATGGATACTTATATTTCTGGATAGCATTTTATGTTATTTTCTTCTGCATCATTCATCCCCGCACCACAAATTCTAAATATCATGTTATGTTACGGATAACCATTCATTGAAGTTTCATCTTAATCTGAATATATGTAGCGCCTAGAGTCAAGTGTTTTGCAGCTTTTGAAGCTCACCAAGTTATGAATCACTTGAAGTTGAACCAAATTTTGCCCACGGTTAAATAAACAAAGGTAAGAGACTAAGAGAAAAAGTGGAAGTGTGCATTATTTGACTTCTGCTCACTCTTCACCAGTTACATGTGAGTTCTAATAGCTAGTATTGTATCGACCGGTCGGTCGTTTTAAGAATTAGCGCCCCGACCCCCTATTAACCGCTTCTCCCATGTCTATTTATGTTATTGGAACTTGGTGGAGCGTTGATTGATAAAATCCGGGGTGATTTTGGATGCATAGTCTATAAATGTGGAATTTAGCTTTAGAAATTTGGTCGTAGCTAGATCCGTGTGAAGACGGATCCGTAATAGAATTCCGTCAACTCCGTTAGCTCCGTTGGGTGATTTCCCGATTAGTAGCATGTTCAGAAAGTGTTTTCGAGGTCGGTTTTGGATTAAGGCTTGAATTGGCGAAAGTTAGAATTTCGGCGATTTCGGCCGATAGGTGAAATTTTGATATCGGACTTGGAATAGAATTTTGAAAGCGGCAAAAGGTCCATAATGTCATTTATGACCTGTGTGCAAAATATGAGGTCATTCGGATGAGTTTAGACGTGTTTCGGCATCAAATGTGAATTCTAGAAATTTCCTAAGTTCTTAGGCTTGAATCTATGCACAATTGATGATTTTAATGTTATGAGAGGTGTTTTTAAGGCTCGACCAAGTTTGAACAAGGTACTAGGGTCTGTTGGTAGGTTTTGTTGAGGTCCCGGGGGCTTCGGGGTTATTTCGGATGCCCAACGGGGGAGTTTGAGGAGTTGAGAAACAGCTGAACCATTCTGGTTCTGGTGTCTCGCACCTGCGATGGTATTTCCGCAGGTGCGGACACGCAGGTGCGACCCCAGGACATTAAATGAATTTCTGCACCTGCGATGGTATTTCCGCAGGTGCGGACACGCATGTGCGAAAGGGGTGCCGCAAGTGCGACCCAAGGCCACTTAATGAACTTCCTCACTTGCGATTGGGTTTCCGCAGGTGCGGCACCGCAGGTGCGATCCCAGTGTTGCAGGTGCAAAATGTCTGGGCAGTTTATACTAAAAATCCAAGGGTTTGAATTTCATAATTCCAAAATCGATTGTGAGCTCCGAACTTGGCGATTTTCAGTGGGATTTGAAGAGGAGAATCATAGGTAACGTTTTCTAACCTTAATCCCTTTATATATCGATAATATCTATCATTTTCCTCAATTTAATCAATGAAATTGGATGAAAAACCATGGAAACGGGATTAAATTTTCCCAAGTAGAAATCTGAGGATTTAGGGAGATTTAGACGTCGGATTCTGTTGATTCTTGTTCAAGTGGGTTCATAAGCGAATGGGTGTTCGGGAAATATAAATTTTACCCGATTCCGAGATGTGGGCCCGAGGGACTTTTTGGTCGAATTTCCTAATTTCACGTATTAGCTTATAAATAATTAGCTGTTTTGTTCCCTTGAAGTGATATTTACACCATGCCATCGATTTGGATAGATTTGGGCTACCCGGAGTCAGATACTCGTGGCAAGAGCTTGGTATTGAGTTGATTAGCACAGTCCAGGTAAGTGGCTTGCCTAATTCTGTGTTTGGAACTTTTCCTTAGGCATTTTATACTGATTTTGTTATGTGGACGCCGTGTACGCGAGGTGACGAGTGCATACACGGGTCATTGTTGCAAAAATCCTATCTTTACTCTTACGAAATCGCTCATTTTCATTCACATATTATTGTTTCCATTTTAATAGAGTAGATAGCTTAAGAGTAAGCATGCCTACCTGTTCTGACTTGTTTTCCTCTTATTTGCTACTAGTCACATCATGCTTAGGTAGCTTTACCCTATTCTTGCCTATTGTTTTTCCTGGACTGTTTAATTAAACCATAATTGACATACTTTTGCTTTGCATATTTAAATTGGGACTACAGACCGAGATCCGGGAGCTTTCCCCCTGTACTGCAATTCATATTTAAATTGGGACTACGGACCGAGATCCGGGAGCTTTCCCCTTGTACTGAAATGCATAATATATTTAAATTGGGACTACGGACCGAGATCCGGGAGCTTTCCCCTTGTACTGAAATGCATAATATATTTAAATTGGGACTACGGATTGAGATCCAGGAGCTTTCCCCGTGTACTGTATTGCACATTTACTGTTGAGATATATAATGTGCTGAGCCGAGGGCTCTCTTTCTGTTATTAAATCTTTTCGTTCTCGTTAATCCTGTTTATCATTACTTATCTACATTTCACTGTTTTAAATTGTATATTGACTTGTTTTACAAACTTAGTAGGGCCTCAACCTGACCTCGTCACTACTTGACTGGGGTTAGGCTTGGCACTTACGGAGTACCGAATGTGGAGTACTCACGCCCTTTCCTGCGCATGTTTTCCCCATGTGCAGATCCAGGTACCAGCACCCAGTATCGTGGCTAGGAGTCGTTCGAGCAACAGCCAGGAGAGCGCGAGGTAATTCTGCCACGTCCGTAGAATCCCACGAGTCCCCTTATACTCTAGTATAGGCATAGAAGACTTGTGTATTTTTCCATTGTATAGAGCTACATATAGTATAGAGCTTGTGACTATGGTGACATTCCGGGTTTTGAGAAGTAAAAATGTATATGCTGAGCAGCTACGTTATATCTACTTGAGTTCTTTTCTGTCTTTCTTTTATTGATTCTGTCATTTTCCACAAACTTTAGGCTTACCTAGTATAGAGACTAGGTGCCGTCACGATACCCTTTCGGAGGGTAAATTGGGTCGTGACAAGTATGGAATACCTTAACCAAATGTTGTTGCTCAGGACTTAGACAAATGGAGTTGCAGGATTCACTTATATTTCAAATAGTGAGTATGATTGCTTTGGACTGGCCATAGTTCGACTACCATTTTAGCAGCACCAAGTATATATCCATTAAACTGTGAACTGAGTTCAGTACAGAACATGACCTATGAAACATGAATTGACTCCCCCTCAAACACATGGATCAGAGCTTTTCTTTCTTTATCATTTTCTTGTTTATGGCTAAGGAGAAGTTATAATTCCAAATCTTGTTAGAGGTTTCATTTGATGATATGAATGTTGAGAATTTATTGAATTAGTATCTGCACATTCGTCCAAGTTAATGTTACTACTTAAATTATCATTAAGGAAATTAAAGGTTCTGCTAATTTCTCCGCGTTGACAATGCGATTGTGAAACGTTCTTGATGATATTATTTTAATTTCGGACGTGTCTGACTTATCTCTTTTACTGCTATATGCGTATTTTCCTATGCTAATACGTGTTCTTTTGAGAATTTGTAGACATTTTAGTTTAGGGATAATATTTTTATGACTAGTTCACTGAAAAATAATGTGTAGAATCTAATTTACTTAAGTTAGGTTTCTTAGTTAGCTATTTTAACTTAATGAATATATGTAAATCTGTTGTTTGTCTTTATTTATGACAGCATGTATCCAGATTATCTCGATAGAACTTATTTTATTTCATTTCATTTTTATAATTAATTTTGTTAAGGAGACAACTATTTTACCTTGAAATCATATTTTAGGATTTTTCTTATTAAAAAGTAGCATATGTAATGTATTATTTTCCTATTATTTTTATCGAAAGTGGTCGATTTGTCTTATTATAATTATCATCTGCAATGTATTTTTCTCATACTTTTCTATAGGAAGTGGTCGATTTGTCTTGCCATAGTTGTAAGACATTGAAGAAACCTGTAATAATGAAATTTGCTTGTCTGTTGTGATCCATATATAAATGCACAAGTGAATCAAGCTTTATAAAAATTCTAAAAGTATTCATTGTCTGGTATATCTACATAGAATTCTTACTACATTAAAGAATATTTTCGAATACTTTCTTGAATCTGTTAGCTCTCCATTTTGCAATATATTTTTAGATGCCTGTGAACCTGATATAAAGAATATATTGGTTTATTCGTGTTTGTTTCCGGTGGGAATCAACCTCTCCAAGTTAACTAATAATTTGTGGAAGGTTAAGGACATGGCGTCATCTCCTTATATTAGTATGAATCTTATTTTCAAACCTGACTAGCAAGTCCTATTGTTTGAAACTCTTTGTGATTAATTTGAACTCTTTCTTTTACAAGTGTCTGGTATTTGCAGCGATACTTCTTGTTTAACATGATAACTTGTCTGCCTAGCACCTTTTCCTACTTGTCCATGTGGTTATATGATATGTTTTCTTACTGCCTAGCATATTAAACCCATGAGAAATAAAGAAATTGTATTGACAAGATATTGTGAATGCTCCCTTTGGTTAACAGAGATCTAGTTCTTTATCAAGTTAATTTTTAAATGTTAAATTGTAGTTTTTTATGCATTCTGATATTTGTGAGTTTTGTCATATCTATCTCAATTTCCGTTTTACTATCACTCTATCATTACCATTCAGTTGACCAATAGTATGATGAAAGATGGTCCTAATCTTGGTGCTTGACAATAAAAGGATTCTTTTTGAAAATTTTGCTTACTTTTTTTTAGTATCTTTTGTAAGTGGAGAAAATGAACAAAAGGTAGACATAAACGGTGAAGACTTTACTTAGAGTGCTGGTTGATTATTGTTGAAACTTCATATGTTCTGGAAACCATTCGAACATTTTGCAATCTTATGTATATTAATGTTGTATTTGTAAACACTATTGTATAATTTACTTTTATGGATATTACCTTTAAATATTTTGGATTGTCGGATTATGACTTTCTTTATGATAGTTTCTGTTTGTGATTTATATAAATTTCTGTATATTGTTGCTTTATTAGCACGTTACAATAGCTTTAAAAAACCGTTGTAATAGCCATAAAAAGTCGTTGCAATAGCTTTTTATATTGTTGCTATAGTCTCATAAAAACGCTGCGATAGTATTTTTAACCATTACAAAAGGCCCAATAACCGTTGTATTAACTTACATAGCGACGGTTAAGAACTGTTGCATTTGCCTTAAATAACCGTTGCAATAGAAAAAGCTATCGTAACGGCTGTCAACCTGTTGCCAAAAAATTCTATCGCAACAATTTTGAAACCGTTACATAACCCCGTTGCCATAGATCTATTGGCACGCGACCTAATGAAACGGGCCCGTAGCCGTTCTAATAGATCTAGAGCAACGGTTTTCTTATCTACAACAAAGGTTTTGCAATCGTTGCCATAGGTCAAAATTCCAGTAGTGGAAGGTTGAGAATTAACCAGTTATTTCTCAACAAACAAGAAAAGAATAGCAATCAGGACCTAGAATCTCAGATGCGTCAAGTTCCCACGGGTTTCAAGGATCCAGGGCAGTGCTCACACCCGAGAAAGGTTGGAAAGTAAGAAATCCAGTGGCCTTGGCTTTCAACCGGCCAAGAACCAAACCGAACAAAATAGTGAACGAACACAGAGTAAACGCCCTAATATTTTCAGTAAAAATTAGCGATTGAAGTCCTTTCTAGGAGAGAATGGGGGAGGGGTTTATATAATAGTAAGAATCAAACGGTAACATAGTGATTTAAGCAACAAACAAGGAAATTAAATATACAAATAGGTATGAAAATCAGTTTAAGAAATCTGTAAACCCTAGTTTTTTTAGGGAAAGTAATCAACAGAATATAAACAAAAATCAGACTCACAGTAGCATAGAAAGAATATAGATAAAAATAATACTCAAAACCAGAGATTTGAACCAATTTTGGTTCGATTTTGAAGAGATCTGTAAACTCTAGTTTTAGCGAAAGTAAATATCAATAGAATATAAATAAAAATCAGACTCACGGTAGCATGGTATGAATATAGACAGAATAACACTAAAAAAATCAGGGATTTTAACCGTTTTTGGTTCGATTTTGGAGAAATCTGCTTGCCATGTTTAGGAAAGAACTATAGGAGAACAACCAGTACAAAAGAGGGGTCGAGTATGGTAAGTAATAGCCATCTAATATCATATTTGATGGGATTAGGAGAAGATTTAGGGGGCAATGGCTAGGGTTTCTGAAGGAGGGAGAAGGGAGATGAGAGGATACAGAGGCGGAGGGCAAAAGGGAAATGGGGTTAGGGTTAGGCGTTAGGTTAATTAAAGGGAGGGATTAGATATGTGTCGTTGATTTGATCTCTGAGATCAATGGCCACGATTAAAAAAAGGGTTGGGTCGGGTTGATTTAAATGGGTTGCGACCGGATTTTTGATTAAGGGGTTATTGGTTTGGGATGGGGTTATTGGGATAGTGTTATTGGTCCGAAATTATTTAGAAATTGGAGCTAGTTTTTAAATACCCAATATCTTATCAAAAAATAGTTTATAAAAGTAATTAATAAATAATAAAAATATTATTTGTGAACTAAAAAGATTAAAAATTATAACTTACATTATAAAAATATAAAAAGTGATTTTTTGCATAAAGAATGTAATTATACATGAGTATAGGCTATTATTGCAAAAGACGTGCAATTAGCCCAAAAACTGCAGATATAATTATGAAAAATGAAGTAAAATATTTGAAAACATACATGTTGGTGTAAATAATAAGTTTGGATGATTAAATCATCATAAAAATAATTTGAAGGATAATTATTGGATATTTATACAATAAAATACAGAAAGAAATTAATTTAAATCTTTTAAAAATTATGGAAAATTATGAAAAATACTTGTATAGGTTTATAAACTAAATAATGATGCAAATATACTATTTTAAAATTATATATATTTTTTAAAAATATGAGGTAAAAATTGAGTATCAACACCACTTCTTACTACTTTTTATGTTTAGACCTCCATTCTTCTTGGGGACACAAAGTTTCTTCCAAGACACTAGTGCCACTTTTCTTTTCTCTTCTGAGCTTTCCCATAGATAATCACTACATTTTCTGTCTACCTCCTTCAAGACACTTTGAGGTAGTATAAGAACTGCACCCTAGAAGTTGTATACTTAAAACAGCATAGCAGTCATTATTTGGATACTCCCTGCATATGATAGTGTTTTAGCATAGCCCTTGTTTATTTTCGATCTGATTTTCTCTACAATTTGGTGGCATTCCATTTTGCTCCACTTTTTAGAAGTAAGTGGAAGTCCTAAATATCTAATTGGCAATGTCCCCAATGTGAACCCTGTAATACTCAGTAGTTGCTCCTGCATATTCTCCTCTACTCCTGCCACAAACTCGCTGGATTTTTCCTGATTAGCTTCCAGCCTAGTAACCTCACTAAAATGTCAAATACCTCCTTCACTTTAGTAACAGACTTGATATCACCTCTACTGAATATCATCAAGTCATCAGCAAAAATCAAATGTGTTAATTAAGTTCTTTTACACATAGGATGCCACTTAAAATCAAGGAGTTCACTCATCCTTTATGAGAGGAGACATGGGATCACCCTGTCTTAATCCTCTTTTACCTGCAAAATAACCATGACCTTCACCATTGACCTTGATGGTAATTTTGGTAGATGTAATGCATGTCATTATTAGCTGAACAAAGTATTCTGGGAACCCATACCCCCTTATATCCTCCTCAATGAATCCCCATCTAACCATATAATATGCCTTTCTAATGTCAAGCTTCATCAAACATCTAGGTGTAGTCTTCTTATTGTAGTGTCTGAGCAGATCATGACATATGAGAACATTGTGCGGTGGTGATCTCCCTTCCACAAATGCTTCTTGATTTTCAACAATTGGAGGATTAATTGATACTCAACCTTATGCATATAATCTTGGAAATACACTTGTATAGGACATTACAACATGCTATGGTCTAAACTGGACAACTTTCTGAGGCACTTCAACTTTAGGGATCAGTGTGATTATTATACCATTCAATTGCTTAAGAAGCTCCCCATTGTCAAAGAATTCTAAGATTTCCAATGAATATCATCTCCTACAGTACTCCATGCAGCTTGAAGAAGTCACTCCTATAACCATCTGGAACTGGAGTTTTGTTGCTCCCTATACTAAACAAAGCATTCTTAACTTCCTTCCTACTGAAAGACTTCACCAATTCCAATTGTTGTGCCATTGTTAAACTGTGACCATTGTGGAGAAAGCTTCTGAAGGCTCTGATCCTATAATATCCTCTTGTCCCCTGTAGTTCCATATAGAAATCCACCAAAATTGTTGTTATAGCTTTAGGATCAATTTGTAATACTCCTTCCTTGTCCATCAATTGAGTCATTGTTTGCTGCAATCTCTTATGCTTGATAACTGAGTAGAAGTATCTTGTATTATCCTAGATTAACCATGTTGTTTTACTTCTTTGTTGCAAAAATATTTCAGCAATATAAGAAGACCTCCTGAGTTTCTGATACTTCTCCTTCTCAATTGATTGCAGGTTTGGATCTCATAGACTCCCTTGCATATATTTTTGTGACTTTTATAAAGCTTCTCTATAATCATTTACTTCCTTAATAATGTTGTTGTGTTGGTACTTCTTAAGTATTTTTAGTTTCAGCTTAAGGCCTTTTAATTTCTTAACAATCTGAAACATCCTACATCCTCAGTTTGTTCTTGCCATACTTCTTTTACAGTATTTAGAAATTGGGGATGTTGAGACCTTGTGTTACAATACTAAAATGGTTTCCTTCTAGTGTTCATCACATTCGACAATTTTAATCTCAATGGTCAATGGTCACTAATCCCCTCTGGCAGGGATGTGGATGTGTATAGAGGCATATGGTCTAGCCATTCTCTATTAACGAAGACCTAGTTTATTTTTGAATAAAGTTATTTCCTTGTTTGTCATTCCATGTATATATGCTGCCTCTTTGTGGTAGTTCAATCAGCTCAGCCATGTCTATGCACTCTTGAATGTCATACACTTTACTTAAGGTGATTAGGCTATCACCTAATCTGTCATCATTCCGTAGTACTTAGTTAAAATCACCAGCTAAAATCCATGTTAGCTTATACCCTACATTCCTTATCTTCAAACACTCCCATAACTCCTTCTTACCCTTACTGTTATTGTAAGCATAGGCAGCAGTAAGGAGAAAGGCCATCTGTTGTGTGATGGCATACACCTCACAAGTAATAGCTTGAGCATTCATACTTCTAAGTGTGAATTTGAAGTAGTCTTCTCTCCATGTTAGCAAAATCCTTCCATTATAATGCATATCTAAATTAGTAAGCAACTTCCAGCCACTGAACATATTTTTAGCAATATTTATAATTTTACTGGCTTTGATCTTAGTTTCCCAAAGACCAATTAGACCAGTTTCATGTCTATTGCAAAGCAGTTTCACCTCCTTTTGCTTATTAGGGCCATTCAGGCCCTTAAAATTCTACATTAGTAGGCTATCCATTCCCAAAAGAGGGAATGTTTGGAACACCACCATTTAGCACATCAGGTTTACATGCTTGCATACTTGGATCTGTATCATCAAGGGCCTGGAAACTGTTAGAATTCATGATCTGCTACACTACACTTGGTTGTTATCTATTTGTATGTTGTGGTGTAACCTATACTTCTATAGTCTTCTCCTTTAATCTACCATATGTTTTATTGTTTGTGCCTTCATTATCTTTGGATTGTTGTACTATCATTATCGATTGACTACCTTCTCCTTCTTCTTCTTGTTTATCCCTTTTTTTAGGTTCCTCAGTTGTCTGTTTCTCATCCTTCTATGCCTTTTGTGGAGCTTTCTTTTTCCTATACTCATCTTCAACATGCCCATATTTGTTGTAGAACTTACAAAGTGTAGGCTTCCAGTCATACATTAGTTTCTATTCTATTAAGTTCTCTTTTTCATTTCTAAACCATATCTTCTCAAGCAGAGCAACATCTAACTTTACTTTAATGAAAAGCCTGGCAAAGTTCAAGACAGTCTTCTTTTCCGTGTTTTTAATTACCATTATAGGCCTTCCAATAAAACTGCCTATCTTGCTTAACCCTTTAGGGCTCCAATACTTAAAATCCAACCCTGACATCTTCACCCAAATAGGCACTGTAAGTAACTCTTCTCTTGTAAACTTCATGTCTGGTGACCAAGCCTTCACTATGAATGGTTTGTTATCAAAGTGGTAGATTCCACCTTGAATAACCTCATTCTTCCTAATTTTCTTGTCAAATGAAACAATCACTATACCATTTTTTAGCATAGCAAATTTGTTAATCCCATGCTTTGCCCATACGCATTGAATATAACCATTTAGTATAGAGAAAAGGGGTGGGGTGCCCCCAATGCATAACGCACTACTACATTTTTCCAGTAATTAATCTACGAACTAATGTCCTCTGTTTCAATTTCACATACTATAGAGTCACCTAGCTTCTTTGGCGAGACATAATCCATCTTGAAACTTGCATTTGAGATTTTTCCTATGTCGAAATTGTCCCAAATTGAGTTTTTCTTCCCTAATTCCTCCATTTCTTCGACTTCATTAGCCCGAGATAGTTTTTGGTTATACTTTCTCCTTTGACCACATTAGTCCATGATTTCTCGTTCACATTCACTGTTTCATTAATTACTATAGCTTGGGTTACTGTTTCATTGATTTCACTTCTAGTGTTTCCATCACATTTTGGTTCTGAATTTTGCTTCCTACTTCGCTACTTTTTGTAGGTATTGTCCTTTCTTAGCTTGGTTCAATCCTTTTAAAGTTGTAGGTTGGTTCATCGACGCCATTAGAGCTTTCTGGGATGGCACGAGCTCTTTTGCCCATGGCTTGCTCACATTAGAAACATGCGCCGAGAGGAGGTTTGTTTGACATGAATTTGAACATTCTGATCAAGATGATCAGAAGAAGAGTTCGGGAGCTCGCTTGGACTGGCATAGCTCAAGACGATGGCTTCAAGTGTCAGCGATTGCCTGACGACGGGAGGTTTACTATTAGAAACTCAAATATTATGATCACGAGAGGAAGCAAGTTATTAGGTAAAAAGGTTAGGGTTGGTCTCCTACTACCTATTACGACTACTAGGACAAGACAAAGAAGCTTGGGTGACATGAACATTAGCATAACGAGGGGCACAAAAAATAAGGTAATGATCACCCGCTTCTTAGCAGAACCGCGAGGGGAGGGGGAAGTAGGGTACCTTTGGCCGTTGCAAACTTCTTTTCAAGTTTTCAAGACTCACAATCTTTGTCCTTGCTCATTCAATATTCTTTCAAGTGTTTCAAGTAATCTTGCCTCACCCCTAGCCGTATCTTCATCAAACTCATCCAAATCTCGAATCAATAGCGCAACCACTAATACCTCAACCTTCTACTGAGAGGATGCAACATTTCAATCATCCACTCGAGGCAATAACACCATGATAGTAATTCATACTCCCTACGTTAACTATCGAATATTTTTTGGGACTCTTTTGTATAAATACGAAATCTTAAACTTATTTACCCAGTTTGTCGAAGTTTTTCTATTTACAGAAAGTAACTAAACTTTTTTACAAAATATATACAAATTCGATCAAAATATATAATTCATATACAACTTGATTATAATTTTTTGTACAAAATTCAGCCGAGATTACCTGCAATTTACCTACAATTTATATACAACTTATGTACAATTATATAATTTTATATATTTTATATGTCATTTTTACACCCGACATACATAATATATACAATTATTTATGTTTCTTCGAGTTTTAATATATTATTCCTACCAAAACCACCTCGAACTTTCATCAAAATCTCTCAAAATTGAGGTATGAGCTCCAAATGATATTCTCAATTATTTTTAACAATACCCAATTCAAATAAATAATAATTTCAAAAAATTTGATTTTGAATAAAAGTTTTGAAACTTTTTAATGGTTATTAATGGAGTTTATGTCTTCAGTTTCATTGGCCCTTGAACCAAACCGGCATCCAAATTTGCAGAATCCACTATGTTGAATTCAATTAGAGTAACAACACTAAATTGATTTAAAATAATAAAATAAAAGCACTTGTAACCTTAATAAAAGTCATGTGATGCAGTTTGATACCCTTATTTATTTGTACTTGTGCTTTCTAGTGAAATCAATCGGGGATAGGAAAAGCAATAGAGGGAGGAACCATGAATGAGGGAGGAAGAAGATGGCAAGAATGATGGAGAAGATTGGGGCTAATACATTGATTTGTTTATAAATGCTAATTTGTAGAACTTGTAATTAAGTTAAAACCTCAATAGTGAGGGTAAATAAGTTTCAAAATTAGTATTGATAAGTAAAAATTCCATATTTTTAAGCACACACGTTCAAGGATAACATGGTAGGTTATGTGCTGCAAAAAATTGACAGCCAACCCCTGTCATAGGGTTTGATTAAAATAAAACAATGACAATGATCCAAAAGAAAATTCTAAGTTTGTAATGAAGACGATATTCATCAACTGTACATTGAGTCTGAAAAAATTTGTAAACATAATTATAATGAGAAGTAAAGTAGTTAGTTAATTTTTACAAATAATCTTGGGAACGAATATGATAGAGGTGGTACAGACAATTCATAAGTTGCTTTACGAAGAAGGAAATGACTTCCCTTTTCAGGATAGTCTCAACTCTCAAATAAGGCCAACATCAGTCTTACATTGTAACGACCCAGTTGTTTGTTTTGAGAGTATTAGCCTCGATCCCCTATTTATTTCCCCCTTTATCTCATTTTTTGGTTACTTGACTTGCCGGGAAACTTGGTGTCAGATTCGGGAGAAATTCGGAGTGAAATGGGACACAAAGCCCCTAAATTAAAAGTTAAAGTCATAGGAGTTGACAATAGTTGGACTTGTGTGAAGATGACTCTGTAGTAGAGTTTTGTCGGTTCCAATAGCTCTGTATGGTGATTTTTGTCTTATGAGCATGTCCGGATGTCGATTTGGAGGTCCGTAGGTCATTTCGGCATTAATTGGCGAAAGATGAAAGGTTGGAATATTTTGGAAGGTTTGACCGTGAGTGGACTTTTGGATATCGGGTCCGATTCCAATTCCGGAAGTTGGAATATGTCCATAATGTCAATTATAACTTCTGTGCAAAATTTGAGGCCAATCGAACGTGAATTGATAGGTTTGGCATCGGATGTAGAAGTTAAAAGTTCTAAAGTTCATTAGGCTGGAATCAATGTGCAATTCGTGTTTTAGCGTTGTTGGATGTGGTTTGAAGGCTCGACTAACTTCGTATGATGTTTTAGGACTTGTTGGTATAATTTGTTGAGATCATCGAGGTCGAGGCCGCGATTCAGAACATGTTCGGTGCATGCGGAACATTTTTGGAGTTGCAGAAACTCTGGTTCTTCCAGTTCTGGTTTCCTCTTATGCGATCACGAAAGAGGGGGCGTGATCGCGAAGGTCTGAGATTGACAATCTTGGTGTTTGTTCTATGTGATCGCACGAATGCATCCACGACCGTGAAGCTTGCATGGGCCAGTGAACCACAAATGTGAGGCCTTTGCCGCGTTTGTAGTGAAGAAAGGGAGGAACTAGGCAGTGGGCGCTTGGATCTATGTGGTCGCGTAGTGGTGCACGCAATCGGGTGGCACTGGGTGAAGTACTCTCTGCATTCACCTGGTGCCAACTGCGTTCGCGTTGGTATTTTTCAAAATCGAGGTTTATGTCATTTTCTCCATTTGGACTTGAGAGCTCGGATTTAGGCGATATTTTGAGAGATTTCATAGGGATTGTTGGGGTAAGTGTTCTTAACTCGTTTGTGATTAATTTCCACTAGTCTATCTTCGATTTCTTCATCTAATTAAGGATTTGGGATGGAAAATTTGGCAAAAAAGTGTAAAAGTTCTTAGACCAAATTTTTGGGCTTCGAAAGGCTAAATGAGGTCGGATTTGGATAATTATTGTATGGTTGTAGTCAATATCGAATGGGTGTCCAATTTTATAATTTTGGTCGGTTTCCGGGACATTGGCCCGGGTCGACTTTTTGGGGAGATTTTTCTAATTCTTACTAAAATCATAATTTCATTATTTAGATTCAATTCACATAGTTATATTTATAGTATGTAATTATTTTTTGCTAGATTTGATCCGTCCGGAGTCGGAAAATCGAGGGAAAGGCCTTCTTGTTGATTGATTGAGCGAGGTTTGAGGTAAGTGACTTGTCTAACCTTGTGCGGGGGAAACTCCCCTTAGGATTTGGTATTTTTGTGATAACTTGTGATATGTGAGGGTCGTGCACGCGAGGTGACGAGTGCGCACAGGGGATAAATGTTGAAATTCTGGTTTTATCTAAGTTGTTTCTTTTTTATGCCTTAACTCAGTTAATTTAGCATGTGTGGTCATCATGTTTAGCCTAATTTCACATGTCTACTTTCTTATCTCTTATTAGCAACTTGTACTGCATGTTTAGTTGAATTACCTACTTTCTTGATTTTATATTTCTTATTTAAATCTGGGATTCTTTACTTGAAATTGCTATCCTTAAAATATTACGGTTTCAGTTGTTATGTTTTGGTTTTCGTGATTATTGGTGAGATTAATGTTTGGTTGTTGCACGAAGTTTCTGTCATGCGGTTGTTATTGTTTGCATGAGGTTTCTATCGTGCCATCGTGATTATTGATACGCATGCAGTGGTACAATGTCTGGGTGTTGAAACGCATACGGTAATATTGTGATGACCCAAAGGGACAGCTTGAGATTTAAGACTCTATTCTACGCTCGTTAGCCTTAGAAATCTCATTTTTACCCACCTCGATTTGCATGTGCAGTTTGGGCTAAATTCCAGAAAGCCTTTATGTTGAAAAATTGAAGAAATAATAATTTTGACATTTAAAAATGATTTTTAGTTGACTTCGGTCAACGTTTTGAGTAAACGGACCCAGACCCGGACCCGTGTTGTGACGACCCCGTAGGATCCGTAGTAAAATATGTAATATGGGCGTATGTGTATTGCTAAAAAAGAGTTTCACACGTAAGCCAACTCTTGACAACTCAGTCAGTTATGTGGACACAGGAGAACGCGACAACTGGATGTGATTCTTTGAAGAGGTACGGAACAAAGAGGCACGGTTCAATAAACCCTCGAGCTTATCAGCCACGGGAAACTCGCTCTAATCGAGACAAGGAAGGGACACGGTCAGAGTGAATCTAGACAGAGTTACGGATAGATTCAGGAATCCCCAATAAAAAGCCCAGTCGTTATGTAACCTTCACCTAACAGTTACAGTTTCCCTTGGTAACGCCTTATTAATGTCATAATTAATCATTAATGAGCAATTATTGCAAGAACCAAACGTTATATTAAGAAACCTACTATATAAAGGAAGGAAATATAACTTGTAAGAACATATGATTTTCGAATACAATCTACTTTGCTTTTCTATAGTTCTGCAATATTGTCTACTACTTGTTTCTCTTTATTTAGTATTATTTCCTTGATTATCAATAACCTGTGTTCATCCTAGAAATAGCTTTGGTGAAAGGATCTAATTCTTTGGTTAAGCAAATTGGTTCCGTTGTCGGGAATCTGATAATCTTTGTGTGCTTTTCAAGCGATATCCTCTGAACTATGTCAAACTCCAATTACAACAACCAGCAAAGGAATGGAACCCCAGTTCCATCACCTTCAAGAACCCCATGTGGTTCAAGGGAACAATCCCCAGAAAAATCCAATAACAACAATCATAATAATGATCAAACGGTAGAACAAGATCGAGTAAAGCAAATGATTGCAGAGTATGTGAGACAAGCTTTGCAAGAATTTGCGAAGGGATTACCGGCAGCGTTACCTGCACCACCGATACCACCCCCCAATAATACCATCACCATGGAAAATCCTCAATCTGGGTTGGCGAACTCATGAAGGGGAGATACTCCTAATGAATCTCTCGAAGCAAGACCAGGTATGACTAATAACTCTGAACTACAAAATTTACTGCTAACCATGCAGAAACAAATGAAGGAGCAGAACGATCATATCGAATAAATTCCTGGAGTACCGCCTATTATCAAAGGCATTGATGTTGATAGGTATTCTCAACAACCTTGGAAGTCAAGTGCGGCACCCTTGACTATACCTAAGAAGTTTAAAATGCCTGACGTTCCCAAACATGATGGAACAACTGACCCACATGATCATGTGACTGCTTTCACTACTGGAGTAAAAGGCAACG